>PVLC010006750.1:43294-67520 GCA_004027655.1 Graphiurus murinus
TTTTTTTTTTTTTTTTTTTCGGTACTGGGGATTGAACTCAGGGGCATTCTACCTCCGAGGTATACCCCCAGCCCTATTTTTTATTCTTTATTTTGAAACTGAGTCTCACTAAGTTGCGGAGTGCCTCACTAGGTAGCTGAGGCTGGCGCTATTTTTTATTCTTTATTTTGAAACAGGGTCTCACTAGGTTGCAGAGGGCCTCACTAAGTAGCTGAGGCTGGCCGCGAACCTGGATCCTCCTGTCTCAGCCTCCCAAGTACTGGGCCAAGAACTTTTCTTAAAAGATATTCAGTTTGGGCTGGGGTAGCTCAGTGGTAGAGCACTTGCCTAGCACACATGTGCAAGGCCTAGGGTTCCACACACACACAAATTAAAAAGATACCCAATCTTTACAAAGTACTTCGAGTAGTCACAATCATAGAGACAGAAAGTAAAATGAGTTGCCAGGGACTAAGTAAAAGGGAATGGGGAGTTAGTGGGGCTCTTTTTGCCATACTAGGGGGTGAGCCCAGGGGAGCTCTACTACTGAGCCACAGGCCTAGTCCTTTGTATTTTTATTTTGAGGCAGGGACTCACTAAGTTGCCCAAGCTGGCTTCAAACTTGAGATCCTCTTGCCTCAACCTCCCGAGTAGCTGGGATTACACCATGCCCACCCAGCAAGCTAGTGTTTAACAGGCACAGAGTTTCTGTTTTACAAGATGAAAAGGGCCCAGCAGGTAGACAGTGATGATGGCTGTACCACATTATAAATGTATTCAGTACCATGGAAATGTACACTTAAAAATGATTACTCGGGAGTGGTGGCACATGTCTATAATCCCAGTACTTGGGAGGCTGAGACAGGAGGATTGCAAGTTCACGGCCAGCTTCAGCAACTTAGTGAGATCCTGTTTCAAAATAAAAAGGGCTGAGAGTTAAAATGCCCCCGCATTCAATCCCCAACACACACACGCACGCACGCACGCACGCACGCACACACACACACAATATGGCAAATTTTATGTTGTATGTATTTTACCACAATTTTAAAAATAGGAGAAAAAAAGACAACTAGTCTGCACCTTACCATTTTTTTTCCTAGTCCTTTCATGGATATCATGGGTGCCATTTTAGACCATGGGGCTCAAGGCTCCATCCTTTGGAAGGTAGAGCCATGAGCTTGCAGGATCCTGGACTCCTGAGAATGTCATGGAGCCAAGCAGTCATTGCAGCCCTGGAATGCAGCCAAAGCTCATCTTCCCACATCCGATCCTTAGGGAAGAGACATCTGGCCTGGATACCCACCAGGGCAGTCTGGGAGACTGACCCAGAGAGGCCAACCCTCTGTCTGGGTGACACAGAGCCATCCCAGTCCTCTTAGGCACTACTTTGCTGAAGGGGGGAGTGAGTCCCACATGGCCCTCCGCCTCCTCTGGCTGGAGAAACCTTAGAAGGAAAGTGCCCAGAGCCGCCCTTCAGAGCTGCCGGCGAGCCGCTCGGCCTCAGCGCTGGCTGGCTGGCAGGAGGACAGGCTCTGATCTCAGTTGTGCATAGCTAACAAGCGGTGACTTCACATTGGCGAGGCGAGATGATTTGAGTGCTTTCAAGGACAAAGTGTGGCCTGATATCTGGAGGTGAAAAGCAGAACCAAGTAGCACTGCCTCGCTATTTCTAGAAGCAAAGGAAAAGCTTTCAGAGGCTGGTTCCATCCCTGTTGTGACAGGAAGGCTGCTCCCCACTGCCACCCCCGAGAGTTTCTGCATTGCTTTTCCTTATGGACTCATTTGGCGTTTCCCACCCACAGCTGGGTTCTGTGGACGTCTTTTGGATAGTTGTCCCAGCCTCTCAACCCCTGCTAGGACCCCATTGTGAACTCTAGGGGAGCAGGGACACTGCCTTCTTGAACTTTGTAACTTCATTACCCAGCACTGTGCCTGGTATGCAGCAAAGGCTCAAAAACGGTTTCTGATTCATCCCACTTCGTATAATTTGTGTGTGTGTGTGTGTGTGTGTGTGTGTGTCTGAGGATTGAACCCAGAGGCATTCTACCTCAGAGCTATACCCCCCAGCCTGATTTTATTTTTTATTTTGAAACAGGGTCTCACTAAGTTGCAGAGGACCTCACTAAGTAGCTGAGGCTGGCCACGAATCTGTGATCCTCCTGTCTCAGCCTCCCAAGTACTGGGATTACAAGCGTGCGCCACCATGCCCAGCTTAATTTGGGGCTCTTTGCTTGTAAATAAGAAGGAATCCAAAGAAGTCATCATGCAATGCCCAGGGAGCAGTCTAACAGAGCTATGCCTAGTCCATTTTGAGGACCTGTCACTAGGAACCCCCCAAGTTTCCACCTGCCCTCCTTGGTTAAAGGAAGTGATGTAAGTTTTCCAATGACGACCCAAATTTCTCCTGTCGCAGTTTATAAACTACTCCATCTGCTGTTAACGTCAGTGTGACAGCCCAGCTGCTCACTGCCACCTACAACCCGGGCTGACATTCAGCCGATGCACGGCTACGACAGCTGTACCGGTTGTTAAAGTATTGAAATGCTTCTGTAACCTTATAGGGTCCCCATATGCCACCCTGGCCACCCTTGGCCACTCCCCAGGGACCCTCAGACTCCCCTCCAATCCAGAGCATGGGGGACCTGCAGACCCCAGATCTCAGAGGCCATTATGAGTGGCTGGTCCTTACAGGTGAATCTCACCCGTCTAGGCCACCCTCACCTTTCTTTTCCCTGTGCTATAGACCAGTGACTCCAGCAGTTTGTCCCCTCCCCTCAAGCACTCATACCCAATGATCGTGACCTCTGGCAAATGTTTAAATCCTGTTGCAGGCACAGATTGGGGGTGGGGATTTACACTGAGAGGGAGGTAATGCCACATGCCAGGGATGGGTGGGGATCAGATGCCGAGAGAAGGGACAAGAAGCCAAGGCCTGGTCTGTGAAGCCACCAGGAACCAGAATGGAGGCAAAGCTGAATTCAGCTAGAGTCAGACCTGAGCAAATGTCCAAGATAAGACCAAGTTCTAAGAAAAGGGTGAGATCAAAGCCATCCAGGTAATCCAGGAATATAAGCTCAGTACTTGGGAGGCTGAGACAGGAGAGTTGCAGGTTGGAGGTCAGCCTTAGCAACTTAGTGAGACTGTTTTGAAATAGAAAATAAAAGGGCTGGGGGTGTAGCTTGGAGGCAGAATGCCTCTGGGTTCAATCCCCAGTACCACAAAATAAAAAGAAGCCATCCAGGCAACAGACAAGCTCTTGTGGACCACTGTCTCTCTCCCAACCCTGGAAATGCCAGAGATGTGAGAAGGGAGCATCTATTGCAGACGCCAAGCAAAGACCCATGGGAAGCCCGGGAGAGACGGAAGGCAGCCTTGAAGTGAGATCTTGAAGGATGGCGGGTAGCTGGAAGCAGAAATGAAGGAATGGGGAAGAGGGAAGTTTTTGAAATATGGCTCTTGCATCACCCATCTGCCCGAGGCCTTGAGACTCATTTCCTGCCCCTTCAATGGCAGAAACCAGTGGCAAGAGCCCTCGTTGCTAGTGCACAGATACAATCAGGCAAGAGAAACCCTGCTAGGCCAGGACCTGATAAAAAGAGGTGCTGGGCAGATCAGTAGCTCCCAGGTATCTGACCTTCCCTCCTTCCAGACCCCAGGGCTGATGGCCAGAGCCTGGCAACGCTGTCCCCTCTGCTGCAGATGTCTGAGGATTGAAAGGAAATTCCCCAGTCATACAAGTTGTCTGGTGAGATGGCCCCAAACTGGAAATGACTGACACTTGCTCAGTGGTCCCAGGGGCTCTGCTTAGACTCCTTAGGACTCACTGCAGCCCGGCTTTGGTGGCTTTTCCTCCCAGTGCACAGGACCAAGCAGTTGGCTGCTAGCCTTACTCCACTACACATGATCCCCCCACACCCAGCACCTAACAATGGGGCCCCTGAGAAGACCATCTATTCCAAAAGAGACCACAGACTGGACATCAGAACCGGCTCAAGCAGGTAGAAATGCCCGGGAGAAAGGGACCCAGCATTTAAAATCAGCAGGAGGGATATGCTTAAGGAGAGGCTGGAAGACAGTAGCAACAAGAAACAGCACAGAATCACAGGAAAATATCAAATGGACATATTGAGATGGGGGGATAAAGGGTGCACCTGTTAAGTACTAGGACAAGAACAATTGGAGAAGGAACTGATAAGCTGGGGGAACAGAGAAAGGGATGGTCTCAGGATGCAGCAGAAGAGAAGGGAGAGAGAGTTGAGCTCCCCACCAGGGCAGATGGAAGCAGAGCACCAAGCTGAACTTTGCATCTCCAGGTCTTCCCTCTGCCTGCGACAGTTGTCCCCTTCTCTGCAGTCAGCTTGCTGTCCTTCAGCTCTTGGCCCCACACTCGAAGTTCTGCAAACTTACCCCGCCCCCTCTCTGTCTCCACACCAGGACCGCTGCCCTCCGCCACTCCAGAGTGGAAACTTGGTGTGCCATCAGCCCCTTTTCCACAAGTGGGCCCTGCCCGCAGCCACAGGGCTTCCAGGGGCAACACCATATTAGTCACTTATAACCCTACCCCCTTCATTGGTCCAGAACTGGACATGTGACCAAACAGAGCCAAGAAAACCATTCCCCAGAGTTTCTGGGCTGTACCTGGAGAAAGGTGAGTGAATCTCTGACTGGGTCGGGGATGGGGAAGCTGTGAGGTCTAACGCCCTGGGGCTCCAGCCAGTATATTCAAATCCTGTCACAGGAGGACTACTAGTCGGCCTGAGAGAGGAGATAGTAAGGAACAGAGAGGAGACATGGAGAGAAGAGGTTCCTGGTTTCCTGAGTGCCCAGCCACATTGCTGCCTTGAGTTCTTCGAGATGCCCATTTTTTCTATATTTGACGGGGGATCTTTAACTCCATTTTCCTTCTATCTAGTTTGAGCCGAGTTTTGCTCATTCCGCCAAGAGAGAATTGCTAACAAGCAAATGTCAGACTTCATCGGAAGCGCTTATTTCGTTGGTCATGCTGCCAGTGGCAAGTTCCCTTCCCTGTCTTCTTGCCTGTGGAATTGGGGCTCCGGGCACAGTGCTTGGAGAATGGTGGTGTTAGCGAGTATGCTGGCTGCTCATTACTGCAGAACAGACACAGGCATACGTTGCCCGTTTAATCTCTCTGGAGGTTTCCAGAATTTTCTGTACACCCAAGCCAACAGCTCCTATGTCCCTTCTTGTGCCCTGGGGGTGGGCAGAAGGGAGGAGTGGGTCCAGGTTCTGGGATTCACTTCATTTCAGTGCTTTGGGGATGCTTTCATTTGCAGAGTTTTATGATGGGGATCCTACTCCAGCAGACCAGCACACTGACATTTGACGAGCCCAGGATTATATCCCAGCTTGAATCAACTTACAAGTGTGTCTGGAAAATGCACGTGACATCCTTTAGAAATGTCAGACCTTGCTCATGAGCAGAGGATGGGGAGCATTCTGCCCCTGCCCCACAGGGATAGCACAGCCCAGAAGTGGCCAGACTAGCCCTTTTGTCTTAGGAGACTGGGTGTTTCTCAAAACAGATCCAAGAAGGGCAAAGCGGTTTACCCGCAAGGTTTAAATTAGGCATAATTATTCAGGCTTACAATTCAGGCCCCCCTTTCTTTTTGCAGTGCCAGGGATCAAGCAAGCCCAGGGCCCCGAACATGCGAGGCAAGAGCTCTGTACCTTCAACCCCCCTTTTCTTCAGATCTACAGAGATTTCTGGAAGCCACACAGACCTTGTTAATCTCTCTTTCGTTGTTTATTTTCCTCTCCTTTTTTATGTTATTATTGCACATGTGAGAATATTTTATGTTAATTTTTGAATATGTATTATTATATCGGCATGGGACTTATTTCTATTTATACAATGAATCGTACCTCCCTCTGTCTCTGTTCCCTATCTGCCCAGTGCTCCCCACCCCCACCCCACACATCTACTGCCAGCAGTTTCTTTTTTCTGTTTCTAGAGTTAATTTATGCAAACACAAGTAAATACAAATGCACATATTCTTATTTCTCTCTCCTTTTTACATAAAAAGTAGCATACTGTCCCGCACCTGGCTTTTTTCACTTAACAATCTACCTTCAGGATTTTTCCAATCATACCCAGAGGGATTCTTTATCCTTTTTTTCAGCTGCAGATTATTTTAGAATGTCGACATCATAGCATATTTAGCCCATCCCCTCCTGATGGCCATTTCAGTTGTTTCTATCAATGCTGCAGTAACCACGAACAAACATCATTTCACCCATGTGAAGGGTTGATGGCATTGGGAGTCCTAAGTCTATTTTTTTTTGGGGGGGGGGTACTGGGGTTTGAACCCAGGGGCCTTCTAACTCTGAGCTACACCCCCAACCCTATTTATTTTATTTATTTATTTATTTATTTATTTATTTATTTATTTATTGCGGTACTGGGAATTGAACTCCGGGGCATTCTACCTCGGAGCTATGCTGCCAGCCCTATTTTTTATTCTTTATTTTGAAACAGGGTCTCACTAAGTTGCGAAGTGCCTCACTAAGTAGCTGAAGCTGGCCTCGAACCCAGATCCTTTGGTCTCAGCCTCCCAAATGCTGGGATTACAAGGATTACCACCATGCCCAGCTATTTTTTATTTTGAAACATGGTTTCACTAAGTTGCCTAGGGCCTTACTAAGTAGCTAAGGCTGGCCACGAACCTGTAATCCTCCTGTCTCAGCCTCCCAAATACTGGGATTACAAGTGTGCGCCACCACACCCGGTTTATTTATTATTTTTTGAAACATGGTCTCCCTAAGTTGCTGAGGCTAGCCTCGAACCTGCGATCCTGTCTCAGTCTCCTAAGTACTGGAATGACAGGCTTGCACCACCGCACCCGGTATAGAGGCCCCAAGTCTTTACCTCTCCCTTGCCCTTTGACCCTCACCTTAGCTGCTTCTCTCCCTAAAAAGGGCAAAATGCATTTCTTTGTCCCTTCACCATGTAACTTGCTTAGCAGAGGATGCAAGCAGAAGCTTCAAAAGGCACTCCAAGTTTTCATTTCCTCTTTTGTTTGCCGGCAAGTGCCATGAAACATGCCCAGGCCAGCCCGAGAACACACTCGGCAGCTGGAGGATGAGCGCAGATGTGTCCTGCAGAGGCTGTCGCAGACAAGCTGAGCCTGAGCCCCTCCACTTGCTGCTCACAGATACACAGGTGAACTCAGCAGAGGTTCACCTCAGCCACCTCACACTCGCAGAGCCACTCACCTGACCAACTAATGAAGAATAGTAAATAGTTGTGGTTTTAAGGCACCCAAATTTGGGGTGGTTGGTTATATAACAATAACTAACTGATACAAGATACAATACATATGCAAATAGGACAGATTCCTAGGAGAGGAATGCTGGATGGATGAGGATGGGCATCTAGATATTGCCAATTTCTCTGCATAAGGGTTGGACTGATGAGGTAGCTTAGGAAGAAAAAGGTTAGGTAGGAGGATGGTATCGGGAGAATTCAGGAAAATATAGTTTTAAAATATAGCTTTTTTAAAAAATCTGGAGAGTTAAGCTAACTCCACCCCTTGGAAGTTTTCTTTGTTTCCGGCCCCACCTGAGATTCACCGCCAAACTCCAGAAAAGCCCAGCCCCCACCTGAAGCCCACATCCATCCTGGAACCTGAAAAGAGGAGGATCCAACTTTTCTGTGACCTGCCCCCACCTGAGGAGCCCACCTATCGCCCACCTGAAACCTGAGAGAGAGGGGCTGGAAAAGAAGGACCCCGCCCTCTCTTATATCTTTCTGCACCTCCCTTTGTTCACCCCTTCCCTTTTGGGACCTGCCCTTGGACTTGTCCGGGTGACCTATTCCCCTTTCCATTCCCCTTCCCTTTTCCATTTCCCTTTCTCCCGGCTTCCCCCTAATTTTTAATAAAATCCTGCCAGATGTTTCTGACTGGTATGTGTTGAAATTCTTTTCTTCACGATACCAAGAACCTGGATTTTGGGGACCCGCTGTACCCCATAACAGGACTACTTTATTTATTTATTTATTTATTTCTGCTGTACTGGGGATTGAACCCAGGGGCATTCTACCTCCGAGCTATACCCCCAGCCCTATTTTTTACTCTTTATTTTGAAACAGAGTCTCACTAAGTTGCGGAGGGCCTCCCTAGGTAGCTGAGGCTGGCTGTGAACCTGGATCCTCTGGTCTCAGCCTCCCAAGTGCTGGGATTACAAGCGTGCGCCACCATGCCTGGCTGGTTGGACTACTTTATACTCTTGCAAGCAATCTATGAGAGAACCTGTTTGTAGATGGCCTCATCATCATTGTATATTATCAGTTTCTCATAATTTTTGCCAATCTGCTAGGTTAAAAATAGCTCAGTAGAGTTTAATTTTCATTTTCTTATTACCAATGAAAGTAAGCAACACTTCATGTGTTTAAAAGCCATTTGTAGCTCCTCTTTAGTAAACTACATGTCCATATCTTTTGCATAATCTTTCCTACTGGATCACTGGTATTTTTCTTATTGATTCCTAGGAATCCTTTATGTGTTAGTGAGATTAGCCTTCTGCCTGTGATGACCCTTCCTTGCAATCATCTTCTCTCAGATGAGAAGCCTAATGACAAGCAGAGAGGAGGAAATGCAGAAAATAGAGCTTGGGTAGAAAATAACTTTCTGGCAAATGATCAGCAACTACATAAAGTCATGCACAGCATAAGGACATTTCAGTCAACAACGGATTGCATATAAGACAATGGTCCTATGATATTGTAAATGGAGCTGAAAAATGCCTATGGCCTAGTAACATAGCTGTCATAATGTCGTAGCACGACATATTACTCACATGTTTGTGATGCTGGTATAAACAAACCTACTGAGCTGTCAGTCAGAGAAAAGTATAGCATGTACAGTTATGTAAAGTATATGACACTTGATAATGATTATAAACTATTTTGTTACTGGTTTATGTATTTACTACATTATATTTTATCATTATTTTAGAATACACTCCTACTTGTTTCGTTTTTCTTAAAGTTTACTGTAAAACAACATGCCGTGTTAAATCTACAATAGCCTCATACAGCTCGTGTTTACTGCTACACTACATGGCCTCGAGGGGCACATTGAGTGGCTAGCCTGTACCATCTAGATTTGTGCAAGTGCATTCTAATGTTCACACAATGACGTCATCACCTAACAACATGTTTCTTAGAATATGTCCCCATCACTAAGTGACCCAGGACAGTATTGACCATTTTTTTTGTTGTTGTTTTTCAGGTCTCTGGGTTGGGCATCCTGGCATCTTCAGAAAAAAATATATAAGAAATTACTCAGACTGTCCTAGAGGTGACTCTTCTTAAATCTCACATCTATCTACCCATTGTCCCCACTTAAGGGGCAGACTAGGGACTCTAGCTAGTCTCATGACCCAACCTCAGCAGTAGCCAGGGTAATACACCCACTCTAGGGTGGGACCATTCCCAACCTGGACTGACCCAATTAAGTTCTCTTCTGAGATTTTGAACTCAGAGACATAAAAGCAGAGAATGATAGATCCTGGAGCTGTCAGACCTTTTTTCAGAGTTGTCACCACCATTTGGGGCAGCCAAGCTGAACCACGTGCATCAGACAAATGAGACAAGAAAGAGCCAGTGAATAGACACCGAACAGGGCAGAACTGTAGGGAGGAGTGACCATGGGCCCCAGAGCAAGGGAGGGACACACAGACCTCCGCCTGTCTTCTTGCTCTCCAGGTCTCAGCTCCTACCCCCATGGGTTCCTATCAGTTTTTCTTCATTTGGTTTTTTTGTTTTTTGGTTTTTGGTTTTTGGTTTTTGGTTTTTTTGCGGTACTGGGGATTGAACTCAGGGCCATTCTACCTCCGAGCTATACCCCCAGCCCTATTTTTTATTCTTTATTTCGAAACAGGGTCTCACTAAGTTGCGGAGTGCCTCACTAGGTAGCTGAGGCTGGCCTCGAACCCGGATCCTCCGGTCTCAGCCTCCCGAATGCTAGGATTACAAACATGCATCACCACGCCCAGCTTCAGTTGGGTTTTATAAGGGACCTTCAGATCCTGCTCCTCAGCCTCCTCTTTTCCTTGAGCTAATTTAAGTAGCGTTCTATTCCTTGGGATGAAGCTTTTCCTAAGGCAAGGTATTTTCATATCAACTGAAAAAGATAATAAAGCATTTTCATCTTATATGACCTATTTCTGTTTTTAAGAGTTTCGTGGTTGGGCTGGGGATGTGGCTCAGTGGCAGAGCTCTTGCCCAGCATGCCCCAGGTCTTGGGTTCCATCCCCAGCACTACAAAAATAAAAAAAGAGAGAGCGCCCTTTGTGCCATCATCCCTTGTTTTATAGCGAAAGAACGTCAGACAGAAGAATTTGGGGGCTTGGCCAAGGTGACCTTGAGCACAGAGGGTAGAACTCAGCTGCCAGCTGGAGGTATCTGCTGCCATGTGAGCTCCCCCCCCCCATCTTTCTGTCTGCTGGCCAAAGTATTATATAAGTATGTGCTAAATCACGGGTTGAAGCTCCAAGTGCTGACCAGTCCCCGGGAGAGGGCGATCGATATGGGCTTAGTGTAGCCAGTGAGGCTGGCCAGTGGGCAGACTTGCTCCCAAATGACCTCTCTGGCTCCCATTGGTGCCAGCCCCACCCCCACACCCCGCACACGCATTCAGGCATGCTTCCCAATCACCTGTGCCAATTTATGTGTCATAGAGCCCTTTCTTGAAGGAGGGCTGGTTGGCAGGGCCACACATGTGACCCCTACAGAGGCCTGGCCATCTCTTCGGGGATGCTTTCTCACCCCCACCATGGTTCACACTGAGCAAAGCGGTCCCTCTCATCTGTACCCCCTCTGTCCCAGCAGTCAGCAGAGGGACCCAGAGACCTCCAGTGGCCTCAAGTTTCCATCCAAAGTAGGATCCTGATGTTCAAGTGGGGAGGGCTAGACTTGGAGGTAGGAGGAGAGAGACCACAGGGAGCAGGTCTCCAGGCTGAGGAGGAGGGGCGACTCTCAGACCTCCCCTGGAGGGGCGAACGGGTCCCCTTGAAGGAATCTGCTTTGATTCTTCTATCCATAGCTGCATCAAACAAAAGAATCAGTTCACCCAATGTTTCCTAAGCACCCACTGTGTTCGAGACATCCTACAGTGCCCTGACATGGGTTCTGGAGGCTTCCTGATGCATCGTCTACAGGGGGAGGGGACCGAGTTGGAGAGAGGGTGAGCAGGAACTGAATCTCCTGCCAAGCAGTACCGAAACAGTGTCTTCCCCTCCCCCTTCTTCATTCTCCCTTGCAGCCCCACCCAGAGGACTCGCTTTTTATCTCTCCAATTACAGTTCTAAGCATTTAGGGTGTTGCTGTTTTCGTTTTAAAATTTGTTAGGCTCAATTTATGCCACTTAGTAAAACCTCTATTCCAAATGAAGCCAAATTAGAACTAAAACACTGCAAGCCATAAAATGCGGGCATTTCATTTGGGCTGGGTTGGCTTTTTGATTGTTTGTGGAAATGAAGCTGAGGGGGGAATTCGGGAGCCTGTCTCGGACAGGACCTAGTGAGGGGAGCGTTTCCCTCATTCGCCCCTGGAGGTCTGTTACCTAGCCCAGGCCGGCCCTCTCGGTGGCTGCTCAGGTCTGGAAGAGCAGAGAGCCTTTAAAACAGGTCAGTGTATCCCCCTGGCAATGCCCCCACTGACCCTTAGCTGATGGCGACAGTAGTGTGACCAATGCTTCCTGCCGCGTGGCCTACAGCACCCTGGCAGGCCCTGCTTTAGCTGGTGGCAGCCACCCGCTGTCACTGCTCAGCATACAATGAATATGTTGAACTGAACTGGCCTTAACCAGGGACACAGCCTGGAAATATCACCTGCAGGCTCATGCCACACGGTGCCTGAAAATAGGCCCCTACCTCCAATGACCGCCCCACCTTACCCTGACTCAGGGGTGTCCACGAGGGTGAAGGTGGGGCTCAAGAGGAGGAGGAGGAGGAGGAGGAAGAGAGGGAGGAGAGTTGAGCTACTAATTAGGCATCTGGTGTTAGAGGAAGTGGCTGCCAAGCAGGTCAGAGAAGTTCCTGGCTGATGAGCCAAGAATCTGAGCCATGAACTGGGCCTCCCTGGGGCCCTGGGGAGGTGACATCTGGGGTTCCCAGGCTGGGCCTGTCTGTGCCAGGGGAAGAGGGCAGAGAATACTGAGGACTGAGGGCCAGAGAGGGGAGACTAAGGCAGCAGTGACGGCCACAGTGATGAGACAGTCGCTAAGGGCTGGCGCGCAGCTTGCCAAGCGATTTTTGGCTTGTCCTCACGCCAGCAATAAAAGCCCAGTGTCTGGCAGGAGATGGGGATTCTGTGTGCAGAGGGACACCTTACGACTGACCCTGGCAGAGAGCCACAGTCATCATGAGCAAGAGAGGAGAACAGACTTAAGGGGGGCAGGGGTGTCCCTTAGAAGTCCAGGGAGTGGACTCGGGCTTCTGGGGTAGGGGTGGGGCAGGACGAAATGGAGTAGAATAGAATTCATGTGGGGAGCCAGGGGTGGGGGTGGGAATTGCCCTAATGAAGGAGCCTATTATGTTTGGAATAATCTCTCAAAGCAAGTGGAAATAAAATACAATCAGTGGTGGAAACTTCTGGAACGATTTAAGGGAAACTGGACAAAACCCCCAGAGATTATAATCAAATGGCATCTGGAGTCCTGCTGGTTCCTGGGATGGAATCCATGACCCAAAGGCATACGTTAGCCTCTGTCACCGGCTGGGGTCTCGGGAAGCAGCCAGTTAGCTGGAGTTTGGGGGATAAAGGGAGTTTGCAAAGGCTCAGTCCCTATGGAAGGAAAGAGTGGAGAAAGCAGGACTGGCCGATTGTGGAGTCGAGCTGAGATGCAGGCCCTCTGGAGTGTGTACTAACCTGGAGGGGAGAGTTCTGGAACATCTGAGAATATCCAGTAGTGTCCTGCCTTGAGCTAAAATGGTGGTGCCTTTGGAACAGCCACTCGCCCCAGCTCACTCAGCCACCAGATAGGGGCCACCCCAGGAGAATGTGGCCGGGGATAAGGTGTTCTCAGCAGCCAAGGCGACCCTGAAGGCCTGACAGCTGGGTAGCCAGGCCTTCCTCAGAGGGGAATCTGGGCGGCGCTCTTCCTGTCGGCCACAGCCTCTCCCCTTCCTGAATTTCTAGGCTCGAAGCACATCTGGACAACTAAATCTCCCTCTTTTCCTATGGGCCTGATTGCCCCCTCTCTGTTCCTCTGGAGGCCAATGTGTCTGGAACCCGGTGTGACCCTAGCCCAGCCCAGCGTTTTTGATTTTTAAATGATCCCAGGCCCGTGGCTGAGAACTTCGGTCTGATTTCTCCATTGTGCTTGCCTCCTACGCTCTGGCACCGCGTCCCAGTAACCAGCGGCCATCACAGCTTGCCGCTGCGGGGGAACTAATGCTTCTGGCTTATTTGCGAGTTGGCATTGGTTCTGCAGCACTGGTCATCAGTCTTTATTGTGTCACCCACCAGGGCACTGGCCAGACCAGGACCAGCCTGGGACCAGCCCAGCCACAGTTAACTAGGACAAACCAATCAGAACCGCAAAACGTCCACAGCTGGGGCAAATGTCGTCCTCCCTGGCCCCCGGCTCAGCCCCCTTGCTTCCAGAGCTCCAGCTCCGCACTCAAGCCTCGTTGGCATTTCGGGCACATTCTCCAGATACCCGCCAACTTCCCGGCTTGCCAAGGCTATTCAGAGGCCGACTTCTCTCTCTGGACTAATTTTAAGGGTTCTGAAAAGGCACCAAACAGGTCTGGGGCCGCGTGAGGGGTGAGCTAAACATACAGGGCAAAGCCCAGCCCTCAATTCCCCTTGGTGTCTGTGCTAACCTTCCTGTTTCACAGCTCTCGGAGGCCAGCCAGGGTGGCTACTTCCCCTAGCCCAAATTATGACACAAAGTGACCAGTGATACCAGGAGCGGCTTTTGTTTTCATGATAGCAAAAAGGAATGCCTAGAGCATTTCTCCAGTCCGAACTGGGGTAGAGCGGGGCGTGTGGCACACTCCAGCGAGTGTGTGCACAGATGGAAGTGGCCAACCCACTCTTGCTTGTAACTTGGGTTAGCGAGAAACCATGGGCTTCTGGGGGTGGGATCCTGGAGGAGACCTCCTTCAGGCCTACTTAACCCCCATTACATCCCTTCCCTAATATACTTTTCACCTTTAGCAAATAGTGCAAATTTGAATTTTTACTCACTGATCAAATATTTACCTTGTGAGCTGCCAGTCTGGCTGCACTCGACTTCTGCTGTTCCCCACGTTTGTATTAGATAAATTAGCATTTTATTGTTGGCCTGCTGGGTAAGGATTGGAAGGTGAGAGAAGGAAGACCAGAGGTAGCAACCCAAAAATTCTCCATGAAGCGGCAGGTTCAGTTCAGTCTTATGTCTTAGTGTAGGTGACAAGTCTCCCAAACAGCTCATCAGATATTTTTAAACATTGTCTTGGAAGGTATCAAAGATAATTGCTTCTAGAGAAAAATAACAACTTTCTGTCCCTCTCCACACTGCACACCTTCAGAATCTATTAATCTGAGAAAATGGGTTCGAGGCTCATATCCATTGTGTTTTTGTCATGCAAACTTGAGCAAATCAGGGGACCTCTCTGAGCCTTAGTCTCCTTATCAGCACAATGAGTACAAGAATGAGCACATTGCCCCTATCAGAAGGTTGATGCAAAGGTCAAAAAGAATATTCCAGGTAGCACTGTAAAATGTAAGGCACTGAATGAAGAATTATCTAAGACTAGTGTTTCACAGTTAGCTTTTTGTTGCTGTGACCAAAATACCTGACAAAAACAGTTTAGAGGAGGAAAGGTTTATTTGTACTCATGGTTTCAGAGGTTTGGTCCATAGTCCCCCCACTCCAAGGCAGAAACATCATGGTGGCAGGGCATGGCGGAGGAGAGCCTCTCACTCAGGGCAGCCAGGAAGCAGAATTAGGGAAAGGAGGGGGCCAGGGACAGAGATAGTCCTTAAGGTCATGGCACAGTAAGCCAGGCGTGGTAGCGCACGCTTGTAATCCCAGCATTTGGGAGGCTGAGACAGGAGGATCTGGGTTCGAAGCCAGCCTCGGCTACCTAGTGAGGCCCTCCGCAACTTAGTGAGACCCTGTTTCAAAATAAAGAATAAAAAATAGGGCTGGGGGTGTAGCTCAGAGGTAGAATGCCCCTGAGTTCAATCCCCAGTACTGCAAAAAAAGGTCATGGCACAGTGACCCACCTTTTCCAGCCATGCCCCTCATCTGAACCTTACTATATTGGGGACCAGGCTTTTGACTCATGAGTTTTGGGGGGAACATTCCAAACCCAAACCGTAGTGACTAGAAACTGCTAGGGGCTGCTTTAAAACATGGCCCTCAAACTCTTTGATACATCTCCTATCAAAAACTGGGGTCCATGTCCCCTCTCCCTGAATCTAAGTGGGGTCATGACCAGTTCAACCCACAGGATATGTGGTGCATAAGACTGTGTGACTGCCAAGGTTGCTCAGAAAGGGCCAAGCAACTTCTACCTGGTTCTCTTGGGATATTTTTTATGGGGAAAACTCCAGGTAGATAGCCCATCCCCTCTGAGGCACTAGACACGTGAGAAAAGCCAACTTGGACCTTCCAGACCTGGGGATGCCATGGCAACAAGAGAACTGCCCAGCTGAGCCCTGCCCAAACTCCTGACATCATCGCAGATCCTTACGCACAATAAAGTAGGTGTGATTCTATGCCACTAAATTTGGTTTGTATGCAGCAGTAGTGACTAGAAAAAAATCTACTCATTTTTGGTACTTGTGTTAGTCAGTTTTTTGTCACTGTGACAAATACCTGAGAAAAACAACGTAAAGGAAGAAATTTTTTATTTATTTATTTTTTTGTACTAGAATTGAACCCAGGGTTGCTCTACCTCTGAACTACACCCCCAGCCGTAGTTAGTCAGTCAGTCAGTCAGTCAGTCAGTCAGTCAGTTAGTTAGTTAGTTACTCAGTCTCACGGTTCCTGAGGCTGGCCTTGAATCTGCAATTCTCCTGTCTTGGTCTCCCAAGTACTGGGAGTACACCACCATGCCTGCCTGGAAAACTTTATTTTGGCTCACAGTTGCAGAGATTTCAGTCCATGGTTGGCCAGTTCCATTGCTTTGGGTCTGGTGGAAGGGCATGGTAGAGAAAGCTGTTCACCTCGTGGCAGCCAGGAGGCAGAGAGAGATAGAGTGTCCAGGGACAAAATATACCTTCCAAAAACATGCCCCCAGGTCTTGTATTTGCCAAGAGATCCAATATCCTTCTCTCTGGTCTTGTTTCTTCGTTCTTATTTGACTCTAAGACACAGGGCAAGGTGGGATTTCTCATGATCCAACTTTGTAGTTATGGAACCACAACATGATCAAGGGTCCCTGGAACAATGGAAGACTTGAAGCCAGGAGTCCGGTTGCCGTGTCCTTTGTTTCTGGTGAAGGACAGAGCTGCCAGGTCCCCAAAGGAAGAAGCTAGCATGAGTTCTGACCCCAAGTAAAAGAGCTAATAGGAAGTTCCTAATTATCCAAGTGATAAAGTAGAGGAGTACCACAGAAAACCACAAACAGCCCATCCTTGCAATTAATTTTCTCTCTACTTTGCCCTACGTTTGGACTTTACCTAAACTCAAAAAAAAAAAAAAAAAATTGGATTTCCCAGAACCTATAGTGGCCAGAAGGAACTTGGCGTGGTCCAGAGGGGTGTGATAAGCGTGCTGGTGGTGGCCTGCCAGGGATCTTCAAAATCCGGAAAGTGAGCAACCCGCACCTGGAAAACAGGTTGCTGGCTGCACAGTGCTTTCCAAGTCTGGATCCCGTTTACACTTGCCGAAGCACAGCCTTCTAATTCCAGCCGCTCATGAAAAGGCACGTAAGTCCTCCGTGACGTCAAATCGTTCTTTCAACTGAGCATAATTTCTTTCAATGATGGGCTTGGAGGGGTTTCAGCGACCGTGGGTTTTTTTTTTTTTTTTAATGAATCATAAACATGCAGATCAGATTTAGCGTTATGACTGTGGTGTGCAGAGCGTCACTGTTAATTCTTGCTAAGCGCTGACAGCAGGATCAACCCCCAAACAGCACAGACAAATACACCATCCCAGCCCTGGGGGCTTGGAGACTGTATAATTACAGACAAGACACAGTAGTGATTATCAACACCGGAACGGTTCAGCCCAGGCATGGCACCCCCCATTCAGAGAGCCCCCTGGTGTGCTTGCCAGCTCCGGTTTCCTTGCCCGCTTGCTCAGGGAGGAGTGGCCCCATCTTTACAGCAGAAAGTGGGGAAAGGTCACCAAAAGCCAGGCAGGGTGGGAAGATCCGGGGTGCCTACTCCCCTGTCCTGAGGTTTGCAGTCAGCACCCCAGGCTTCCTTGGAAGGACTGTGGGGGTGAAACATAAGGTCAGAGCTGCGGGGCTGTGCAGAATATTCGCCAGATTTTGCTAAATGCTAAACAGCTGAACAAGTCCCCAGACACTGAGGATCGCTCAGTGTCTCTCATCAAAAGCCAGGGAGGGGGGACTGGAAGTGGGAGCACCGGGCCAGGTGCCCGGTCACTGTGTATGCCCCAGGATTGCCCAGGGGGCCTCGGGAGCCACGGCGCTGCTGTTTCCCAGGCAATCAATAAGGGCCTCATAAAACCGCGGCTAGGTTTCTGCACTACCTTCCCAACCAAACGCTGAAAGGAAAACCAAACTCTTGGGTCTGCTGAACTCCGCTGGGCTCTCCTATCCCTTCTCCAGCCGACTGTGAATACTTAATGAGCTTCCACCACATGCAAGCCTTTTGAGTTGAAGCTAAGAGGGCAATGGAGGATAGAAAAGAAGCAGCCTCAGACCCGGAGGGTGCGAAGGTGACTTTAGATCTTTCAGCTCAGTGTTTTCTGAAGGGGAGATGCCTGTACCCACCTGCTGCTACCCATCATTCCCTGGCGCCTGCCTGGCTCTCCACTTCAGGCACTCTCCGTCCTCCTGAGAACTCCTGGAGACTGTCACTATCGCCACCCGCCTGACACATGACAAAACTGAAGTTCTGGGTTTAAGGCTCATATCATTGTGTTTTTCCCATAGAAGGCTCAACAAATCAGGGCACCTCTTTCAGCCTGGTTCTTTTTCAGCATAATGGGTACAATAACATTAATCCCATCAGTAGGTTGTTGCAAAGATCAAAAGGAGTATCCAAGGTAACCAGAAAATGTAAGGCACTGAATGGAGAGTTTTTGAAGACTAGAAATTGGGGCTTTTAAAACATGGCCCCCAGCCGGGCGTGGTGGCGTACGCTTGTAATCCCAGCATTCGGGAGGCTGAGACCCGAGCATCCGGGTTCTCGGCCAGCCTCAGTTACCTAGTGAGGCACTCTGCAACTTAGTGAGACCCTGTTTCAAAAAATAAAGAATAAAAAATAGGGCTGGGGGTATAGCTTGGAGGTAGAACACCCCTGAGTTCAATCCCCAATACCGCAAAAATAAATAAATAAAACATGGCCCCCAAATTCTTCGATAGTCCTCCCATCAAGAACTGGGGTCTGGCCGGGCACCATGGCACATGTTTGTAATCTCAGTACTTGAGAGGCTGAGACAGGAGGATCACAGGTTCAAGGCCAGCATGTGGCAATTTAGTGAGATCCTGTTTCAAAATAAAAAGGGCTGGGAGTGTAGCTCAGAGGTAGAGCACCCCTGGGTCCAATCCCCAGTATCACACACACACACACACACACACACACACACACACACACACACACACACAGAACTGGGGTCTTTATTGCCTCCCCTTGAATCTGAGTAGGGTCATGACTGCTTCAATCAGTATAGCCCGTGTAACTATGTGACTGTTGAGGCTGGCTGAAAAAACACCATACCCACCCGACAGATGAGGGAAAGGGCTCAGCTTCCTCATGCCATGCAGAGGCGCTCTCTTCTTTCTGACTTTGAAGCCAACCCTTTTCTGTCAGTGGTCTTCACCCTGGGCTGAGCACTGGAATCTTTGGGAAGTTTTGAGACATCCCACCCCAGGCCAAAAAAAGTCAGAATTTCTAGTGCGAGGACATAGGCATCAGTACATTTTAAAGTCCCCAAGGTGGTTCCTATGTGAGGTCAAGGTTGAGAACTCATGTGCTGTACCATTGAGTAATCTCTTTCTTTCTTTCTCTCCTTCCATCTTTCCTCCTTTCCTTCCAACAAATCTGCATTGAGTGCCTGTTAAATACCAGGCTCATAAATGTTCGATGAAAGAGCTCCCTTCCCTCCACCGAAGTGGTTCTCAGGGGTGTCAGCAGTGAGAGAAAGTCCAGGCATGATGGCGCACACCTGTAATCCCAGTATTTGTGAGGCTCTGACAGGAGGTTCACAAGTTCAAGGCCAGACTTAGCAATTTAACAACATCTTCAGCAGCTTAGCGAGACCTTGTTTTAAAATAAAAAGTAAAAAACTCTAAGGGTGTAGCTCAGAGGTAGAATGTTCCTGGGTTCAATCCCCAGTACAAAAAAAAGGGGGGTGTGAGAGAGGAATGTCCCCCATAGACAATCATCCAGAATGACAAGGGATGACCCTGACAGGTTTTTGGAGGCACAATTGGGGTCTAGGAGGCTGTGGGTTCCCTGATAAGCAATTTTCCAGCTCTGCTTAGAGACTCCAGGAAGGGTGGAATTTGCTGGTGACTGCTCCAGACTGGGACATTTTATTCCCAAAGTGAATTTCATCTCTCCAAGAGGAAAAGGATACACACCAACCAAGACCTGAGCTCAGCCCCAGGCCTACAGGGGGAAGCTCTGGGGCAACTCCTACTGCACACTCACCAAGCTCCTGGGGTGGGCTCTGCCAAGCCAAAAGAATCCCTATCTCCATCATGAGGAACAGAGAGTGGGAGCTCCCTGCTCTCAATTCTAGAACCTTCCCTCTCTCCTTGGAGCCAGGGGACAGCGCTGCATATCAGTTGTTTTCCCACTAAAGGATGTTATAACTTGTGTGCTTCTTGCGTACGGCATTGAAAGGAATGCCAGGCTTCCTGCGTCAAGCGAGAGCCAGTGAATTTTCTTGGGCAGCCGGCAGAACTGTTTTATCTTTAAGACATAACATGTAGGGAAAACACTAACCCCTCACTTAACGAGCATCAGGAAGAATGGGTTCTTTTAAAGAAAGGAATTGGCAGGAGAAGTAAAGCTCACCCCCTGTAAACAAAACCTAAAAACAAAAGTGCACTTATCTTTAAATAAACCCTGCCTAAGCCGCATTGCGTATTTCCCTGTTTCCTTAGGCAGCACTGAAGAAGTCGGTGTCTTGGTGGCCACTCGCTCAGAACTGGGTCTTCCTGAGAGACAAGGAGGCCTTCTGTGTGCCAGTGCCCCTTCACCAGGTAACCCAGCCCTCCCATCCTCTCTGAGCTCGGATTTCTGGTTTGTTCCTGTCTCTTCTTGTGCTCAAATGCTAACAGTAACCTATTCCCACTTCTTAAGTACCCCAGGGGCCTCTCAGTCTCTGTCCATACTTGAACTCCTCACAGGTCCCTCCACTTGCTCCCTTTCTTTTCTCTGCCTGATCCCAGTCATGAAAGTCAAAATGAAACAAAAATGAAAGCAGGGATCGGAGGAATTTGACAATCATCTAGTATGTTAGAAGAGTGTGTGAAATAAGAGTAAAGAGGTCCTGATGAAAAAGACTGAGTAGTTCTATGGTAAAGAGCATCGAAGAACCTAACATTAGGAAATTCCTAACATATTTGAGCCCTTCTGGATTGGCCCAGACGCTTGAGGTTGCTAAGCCCAGTAATTTCTGGATGAGCAAGGTGTCATAGCTCATAGCTTTTTGTTTGTTTCCTTTTGTTGAAGGCATCAATTTTATATCATTCCAGAAGTTTAGGGGCTTAGTGAGAGCTTTTGACCTCTCTCTTCATCTCAGTTCCCCCACGACACAGGTCCCCAGGACTCCAAGTCAAGTTGGAAACAGTAGCTACCAGACCAGGACCAATGTGAAATGACGACTGCACCCCTCCTTTTCCTCTTCTCCTTTTGGCCCCTCCTCCATGAGAGTGACCCCCCCCACCTCACCCATTTCCCCCACCTGCCTCAAACTTCAGTTGGAAACCAGGGCAGAGCTGGGCACAGTGGCACAGAACTATAATTCCAATACTTGGGAGGCTGAAACAGGAGGATTGCAGGTTCAAAGCCAGCTTCAGCAACGTAGTGAGACCCTATTTCAAAATTTAAAAATAATAAATAAAATAGGGCTGGGTGTGTAGCCCAGAGGTAAAAATGCCCCTGGGTTCAATCCCCAGTAACACACATGCGCGTGCGAGCAGCAGAGGGCAGGACCCACCTGGAACAAGAAAGCAGCCTTGCAAATAAAGCTTGCTAAAGTTACAGGGGGAGTCCTGCTGTCAGCTAGGAGTAGGAAGGAGCAGCCGGAAGCTGACTCAAACAGAGTTGGGTCAGTGCACCTGGGACAGACCAGGGTCCACAGTCTGACTTTCAATTTCAGTTCCCAAACTCCAAAGATCAATGCATAAGTCAGTGTCAACACAGCCATTGACAATGAACTTAGTCTTTTTCAGAGCAGGAAAACCCATGCCCACCTCTGGGCCATCCTCTTTGAGGCTCCTGGGAAACTAAGTCAGCCATTAGAGCGTCGCATATGTGTTATGGAAAGGAGAACCACAAGCCTCACACCCACACCCCCACCTCCATCCCAGTGGCACAGGATAAAATCTTGTCAATGTCACTCTTGACACCTGCCCACCACTCCTATCTTTAACATAATCTCTTAAACCATCACGACATGACAGATGAAACCAGAGCCTTCCTTGATGTCCTGAGACTGTACTCCTGATAGCTTAGGTAAACTAGGCTGTCCCTGGGCCCACCCCCAGGTGGGAGGGAATGGAAAATGGCTCGGGAGATTAAGTAGAGTGGGCTCACCGTGGGATGGGTTCTCATTTTCCCAAACTCTGAGGCTCCATCGTTCCTCATGGAAGATCCCTATAAACTAACTCCAAGTGCCCCTTGTAAAATAAATCCCTCTGGTCTTCCCCACCAGCTTCCAGGTAGCCAAAGGCTAGCTATAAAATGGACAGAAGGTTCTTTATTCTTGGAGAAAGCCTGGAAGGAGGCTGGGTATCTAATCCTGCTTCCCCTGAACAGGATTGTTTAGTGCTCCTGGGGAATACTGTGCCCTGCCCTGATCTGTCACTCACCGGGGGACCCTCCGTGACCTCGAGGGCGCCCCTGGGAGTCCAGCTTGGCTGAGCAGCTCACCAGCCCCGTGGGCAGCTTGTGAAAACTATGTCTTGGCCAACACGGGAGCTGTGGACTGAGGCCGTCCGAGAAAGCCGTGAGCAGTGGGGGCAGGGGACCTTCCTCTGAGCTTATTAAAAATCTTTTGTGTGCCATAGAATAAGTCCAGTCTTGTCTGTCTTGCTCCCCCAGCACTTAACTTTTTCAGGCCTGATGAGCTTCAACGCTTCACTTGGTCCATGAAACCAAAGATCCTGCTCAGCCTTTGACAGTGTCTTAGTTTCCTTTTTGTGGCCATCATAATTAGACAGTGGCCAGACCCCATGGCCCAAGGTGGTGTGCTCGGGCTCTCCACAATCCTGTCGTGTCTCAGAGGACTCGCATGCTGTACCAGACTGGAAGAACAGTCTGGAAGGAAAGCCCGTTGTCAAACAAATCATCGCTCCAGGAACACAAAGCCGCGGGGACCCTCAGGGTGCTTCTGACACTCGGCCGGCAGCATCAGAGTCGTGTCTAGTGTCTACCGTGTGGTGCTGAAGCCCCAAGTTTGGAGACAGAAAGCTGGCTTCTGGCCAGCGGCAGCGGCAGGGGACACCTTATCTAAACAAAGGGAGAGGGCGGGGAGCGCAGGGGGAAGGGTGGGTGGACGCAGCGTGGGTGGTTTCGTGTTGCAGTTTTTTTTTTTTTTTTTCTTCCGCGGCTGTTGTTTTCTTTTTTATATCTCTTCGGTTTGTAGTGTTCAACAGCCGGGCGCTTGGCAAAACGTGGCAGCGATACCCACCCGGCCGTTTCCAGTCCAAACGGCTCCTGTCAACTTTTACAACCCTGCGCTAAAACTCCAGGCACGTCTCTTATTGCCAGCGCCACGTTATTTATTTGCTCAGCCTGTCTGGCCTCCCATTTTTCACGTGTGTGTTACCCCCGCAGTTGCTTCAACTTCCCTCCGGCCCTTAAAATGCCAGTAAACGCCCAGTCCAATTTAGAGCTGGGAGGTGTTGAGCATTTCATCTTTTCAGGTTCCTGCGCTGGTTAATGTCATTTTCCTCTCTGTTCGGCTCTCTTGCACTGGAAACCATTGTTGCTAATAATAACCTCACCAGGCACACCTTCAAAGAGCCTGATGGCCCCTGCCCACAGGGGTGGGGTACACGAGAGCAACTCAGAGGGGGACACGGATGGCCCAGGTCAGCAGGCAAGGGCTGCAGCCTCAGCCACTCCATGTCCTGGAACCCTGCTCGTGTTCTGGAACTGGGCCTTTCATTCTTTTTTTAATACCTTACACAGTGTGTGTGCTTGAGCATGTGTGTATGCACACGCATGTGTGTGCATGTGCATGTGTGTGTGTCTGTGTGTGGCTTTGAAATCGTCCCCCCAAAGGAGGGGGGTTATGGTTGAACCTGACCTAGTATGATACAGAATATATTATTTCTTTCAGAGCGTGGCTAGCAGATCTGCACGTGAAACCCAGATCAAACACGGCCCTCAGAAACAATGGTAGGAAGCATAGGCAGAGTGAATCGATTGCTTGATCCTGCTACACCAAAAAAATTAAAGCGGAGCACTCCTGGGGTTTTTAACCCAGATAAGACTTCAGCCACAGCCGCAACTCCCATGCTCCTGCATTTCTTTTTCTGGCTCCCTTTTTCTGTGGTTGAAATGCAGAATATAGAGTGAGCAGTGTCAGGTTCTGCCAGTCTATCTGGCTTTTTAAAAACATTACAAGGCTCCATTGCCCTCAGCACACATGTGTACATACACACACAAACACACACACACACATACACACAAACACACACACACACATACACACAAACACACACACACACACACACATACACACACACACACACACACACACACACACACGTTGTAGAATTTCCCCAATACTCAACAGGACAAGAAGGCAGAAAAAGGGCCTCTCTCTGGCTAACACTAGCTTTGTGTGTGTGTGTGTGTGTGTGTGTGTGTGTGTGTGTGTGTTTGTGTTACTGAGGATTGAAC
>PVLC010006751.1:8116-32252 GCA_004027655.1 Graphiurus murinus
CCTCCTCCTCCTCCTCCTCCTCCTCCTCCTCCTCCTCCTCCTCCTCCTCCTCCTCCTCCTCCTCCTCCTCCTCCTCCTCCTCCTCCTTCTTTTTTTGGTACTGGGGACTGAACCCAGGGTCATTCTACCTCCAACCTATACCTCCAGTCCTTTTTAAAAGTTTTTATTTATTTTGAAACAGGGTCTCACTAAATTTCTGAAGGCCTCACTAAGTCGAGGAGGCTAGCCTTGAGCCTACAATCCTCCTGTCTCAGCCTCCCAAATACTGCGATTACAGGTGTGTGCCGCCACACCAGGCCTCTTACATTCTTTTTTTAGTTCTTCTTCCCTTCCTTCTTCTCATCCTTTCTTCCTTTTGGAATCAGGGCAAATGGGGATGGAAGAAAGCTTCCTAAGGTAGAGTCTCAAGTCCAGGAGACTGGTCAGATGGGAAGAGGGTTAAGGAAAAGGGGCGTCAAGAGGGCTTAGGCATTTCCAGATCAGGTGACGGGTGGTGGCTTGGGGCTGTATCACTTGGGAGAAATAATCAGGAAGAACAGGGCTTTGATGAAGTGTGTGTGTCTAGACCAACTGCCTCTGAGGCTCATGGGGGACACCCGCGCCCCGGGTCAAGCCGCACCCTAACCTGCAGCTGTACGGTGGGCACCTGCCTAAGCAGAGGAATGGCCGACAGCACCCTGCAGATGGACGAACCCGCCCCGAAGACACCGACGGGGCTTGACAAAGTCCTCTTCTGACATTAAAGAATGACATCTTAAAGGAATGTCTACACTTAAGGGGTAGAGAAGTCAGTGAAAGAAGTGAAATAAACTTAAAAGGATGAGTTTTCTTGTGCAAGAAGGCAAAGACTTCGCAGAGTTGACGGTGCATGGTGAGAATTCTTGAAGGAGGCTGGATGGGGTGGGGACACTGAGGGACAGAGCGGGGTGCTGGGCAGTCTTCTTTGGTAAAATGATAAGGAGGGAAGACAGGTGACAGGAGGCTGGAAAGTGTCAGGGGCACGAGGACCTGGAGGGCAGAGGATTCTAAGAAGTGGGTAGTGAAGGGGAAGATAGAAATGGTGTCCGCAATCCAGGAAGTTGCTCCTTGGTTCTTTTATTTTAAGGATAGAACGCCCCAGTTTGGTCTGAAGACTAAACAGAAAGAGCCAATAAGAAGAAAGAGGACGTGGCTGATTAGATTAGGTTCTGGAGAAGGGAAGGTGTCACATCAACAACATAACTGGGACACCTATAATGTTATCAGATTAGAAAAAGCGTGTGTGTGTGTGTGTGTGTGTGTGTGTGTGTGTGTGTGTGTGTGTACAGGGTCTCACTGAGTTGTGGAAGGCCTCACTAAGTTGCCAAGGCTCGCCTCCAAATCTGCTATCCTGGCTCAGCCTCCCGAGTACTGGGATTCCAAATGTATGTGTCACCACATTCATATCCACGGAAAGAATTTTAAAGATATAGGTGACCCAGGACATCTTTACAAACAGATCTTTTAACTTTTTAAAATTTCTTTTCTTTTTTTCTCTTTTTTTGGCAGTACTGGGGATAGAACCCAGAGGCATTCTATCTCTGAGCTACACCCCCAGTCCTGATGTTTATTCTTTATTTTGAAACAAGGTCTTACTAAGTTGCAAAGGGCCTCACTAAATAGCTGAGGCTGGCCGCAGACTCAGATCCTCTGGTCTCAGCCTCCCAAGTACTGGCATTACAAGCGAGGGCCACCATACTTGGCAGGCCTTTTAACTTCTAAAGAGTCATGTGAAGTAATTACTGATATTTACCATCTCCTCATTGGTTTCAGATATGTAAGTCATGCCATGGACTTATTTATGTTTTTTGGCGGTACTGGGGATTGAACTCAGTGGCACTCTGAGCTATACCCTTAGCCCAATTTTTTTTTCTTTATTTTTAAACAGGGTCTCACTAAGTTGTGGAGTGACTCACTAAGTAGCTGAGGCTGGCCTCGAAACCGGATCCTCCGGTCTCAGGCTCCCAAATGCTGGGATTACAAGTGTGTGCCACCATGCCTGGCTCCATGGACTTATTTTGTTTTGTTTTTGTGGTCCTAGGGATTGATCCCAGAGGCATTCTACCTCTGAGTTACATTCTTTTTATTTTACTTTTTTTTTGTCTTGAAACAGGTTTTTGCTATGTTTTTTTTGTTTGTTTGTTTTTTGGGTTTTTTTTTTTTTTTTTGCGGTACTGGGGATTGAACTCAGGGGCATTCTACCTCCGAGCTACACCTCCAGCCCTATTTTTTATTCTTTATTTTGAAACAGGGTCTCACTAAGTTGTGGAGGGCCTCACTAAGTAGCTGAGGCTGGCCACAAACCCGGATCCTCCAGTCTCAGCCTCCCAAATACTGGGATTACAAGTGTGTGCCACCAGGACCAGCTATTTGCTATGTTTTTGAGGCTGTCCTCAAACCTGCGATCCTCCTGTCTCAGCCTCCCAAGTCCTGGAATTATAGATATGCACCACCATACCTGGCTATGCCATAGACTTTGAATGAGCTATATATGTATTTAGAATTAATCAGGAACTCACAATCATCATGAACAGCATGTTTATACCCACTTTTTAGGACTTGGAGCCACAATTTCCAATCTGAAATAATTATAAAGGTTTTAGTTGTATCTTAGTTGTTATGATGTATTGTTTGCCTGGTCTGTGCTTTATTTGTTGTCAAGCTGGTAAAATATGAAGTTTCAAATTATAGCCCTGTCCCAGTGGGAAATGATAATCCAATTTATGACTTTCCAAGAGGAATCCTGTACACATTCAACCATAGGATATTCAGCCAAAGAAAATGATGGGACCCCTGTCATTGGAGTCGTTTAAATCCAATTTGTGGGATGTGCGGGCCATTATTCGATACAGAGAATCCATCTGCACAGAGATGGCACAAATCCCCAAGTTCTGCACTGCAGACTCTGTCATTCAAACTGCATAATTACCGGCTTCAGAGGATGGATATTGGACACTCACAACAATTTCGCTGCCTCAAGAAGCCCCGTTTCTCACGATTTACATGAAAACTCCGCACAGGGAAGAATCCCTCTAATTGGAACATTTTTCAACAGCATTTAAATATTGGGCCAGCTGGATCGCCGCCGCCCATGTGAATTTAATCAGCACACCCTTCCCAGAACCTATATTCTATAATCGCTGAAAGCTTGAGCTACATCTGTCACCCAAATCTGCTTGTGATCATCTCTCATCGTTAGCGCTGTGCATCCAGACACAAGCCGTTCCACTCCACCCTTGGAGGCTTTCATTTTGTAAAAGCGTGCATATGAGAGATGGTGCCTCTGAAACGAAATGCCCTTAGCACCAGAAGGCTTGTTCCCGCTCTATTTCCCCATTTCCAAATTTCTATAAGGAGTATTAGTTCAAGGCTAAATCCATGACTTACATTTTTGCTAGTTGTACCCTCAATTGATGTCTCAGCCAACACTGGGCTCTTTCTTTGGTCAAAGATAAGAGTATGATAGCAAATAAAAACGCAACTTCATTCTGTGTCCTTCTCTAGGCCGCTGTTCTCCATGAACCTAGTTTTGATTCCTCACACCCACCCAAAGTGATCAGGAGCCTGAGTCTGTCTTCCTATTCAACTTGGCATAAATATATATGACATACAAGCAAAGACACACCAAATCTAAAGATCCTTGAAGTGGGTGTGGTGGCTCACACCTGTAATCCCAGTTCTTGAGAGGCTGAGACAGGAGGATCACAGGGTTGAAACCAGCCTGGTCAACTTAGCAAGGTTCGCAGACCACTTAGTGAGACCTTGTTTCAATAACAAATAAATAAAATAGAGCTGGGGGTGTAGCTCAGAGGTAGACTGCCCCTGGGTTCAATCTCCAGCAACACATACAAATAAAAACACATCGTTGGAGCTCTAAGAACCTTGTTGAAGAGACAGAAAATACACACAAGATGGTAATGGCGGAGTGTTTCCAAAACAACACGTGAACAAGTTACTTGCGCTGTGATAGAGATGGCTACCTAGCTTCTGAGCAAAGTTCGAGGCCATAAAGAGATTATCGGAAGACTGTCAAAATGCTCCTTAACAGAAGAGAGGGGTGGTGGTGGGAGATGATGATATTTAAGGAATGGGGATGGTGACATCTAAGTCCAAAGCATGAGACCCTAAGAACCATGACAAAGAGCATCCCTCACATTCTATTTTTCCAAAACATGATACCATACAAATGAAAAAATAGGTGCCACAGTGCTCAATACGCTGACTGCTGTAGAGTAGGCATCCAATCACTGCTTGGTTAAAAAAAAAAAAAAAAAAAAAAAAAGAAGAAGAAGCCTTAGCCGGACATAGTGGCACATGTCCTTAATCTTAGTACTTGGGAAGCTGAGACAGGAGGAGCACAGGTTCAAGGCCAGCCTCAGCAACTTAGGGAGACCCTGTTTCGAAATAAGAAATAAAAAGGGCTGAGGTGTAGCTTGGAGGTAGAATGCCCCTGGGTCCAGAAAACAAAAACAAAAACAAAACAAACAAACAAAAAGCCATGAGAAATAAATTAGTGGAGTTAAGGAAATTACAGAGGACTGGAACATAAAAGATGAAGAGGGCCTTACGAAGATCTAAAGCAACTACCAAGAAGCAAATTTATATCACAAATGATTCCAGATTTGGAAACACTAGTTCTCATAGCAGCTAATCCACCAAAACCTGACAAGAACATTTGTCCTCCTGCTTAGTTTATGAAAAAAGAAATCACCAAAGAAGTAGTACATTCTCTGGGTATTGCTGCTAAAAACCTAAATATTAACCTGCAGTGGGGGAGGGATGTAGAGAAATAAAATAAAATTAAATTAAATTTAAAAAAAACTGTAGTGTATTTTCTTTTCGCTTGCTTAGTTTGAAAAAATGTCTCTCCTGCCAAATAAACGGACATTAAGATTCTCTCATCTCCAAGTCAGGAGAAGAGCTAAAGAATGTAAAGTAGTGAGTTTCAGTATTTATTATGCTGGCAATGTTGACTCGCTCGTGTTCAAAATGTATGTGTTAAAAATCTCTGGAAGGCACCGTGCATTTCAATGAGCTTGGGCGTACAGCAGTTTGTCTCCTCCCAAAGACAATTATATACAATGTATTCCGGATTATTTGGAACTTTAGTATGCAGGGAAGTGTCTGCATTTTCAATTAAGAGCTAACTCTACAAGTTGAAAAGTACTGTGGGGCGGCGAAGCTGCCACTGAGCCCGCACTAGTTGGTGCACATAAACGCTAATATCAAACGATGGTTCAGCCATGTGGTCCAGCCCCCAGCACATACAAATATAGAACATGACCATAAAAAGTAACGGACCATGCCCTCTGCTAAGTAATTTATGACAGCGGATCCCGGCTGGAATGCCAGTTGGAATTACCTTCTCCTCGCCTGCAGTTTTCACATATCTAGCTTTGTAGGACAGATTGAAGCCATGTCCTGCAAAGAAGACCTGAGTTCAGGCTGCGGGACGATGAACCAATCTGCATAAAAGGCCAGGAGACGCTCACGCTGAGAGAGCTTTGTCGAATGACTCGGTGACTTCTTTGCAAACTAATTTTTGCTTCAGGTTGATTCGGGAAATCCTGAAACCCTTCCAACTTTTTCTACCAGATTTATGGTGGCCAGCTGGCAACTCCTTAGCTTCACAGGGGAGAATGATAAATAGTGGATAATTATTTTATTAAAAATATAAAGTGATCCCAACACGTAACCAAGTGGAGAATGAAAAAATCCCCTCCCCTCCCAGCCAAATAAATACACACTTTTATCCTTTCTGTAGCATTTATCAACAAGGCTGTCTGGACTTCTAACAAACTTAGTATGAAATAGTTAGTAAAACAAAGGCTATTATCTTTCTTTATTAACCTTTGCCCTTCAGATAATCTCTCAAATCCCCAGTGGGTGATAACCCCCTCACTTCCTTTGGGCAGTCATTCATTATCTAATTCATGTCTTACACAAAGAGAGATGAGCTAATGTGCTTTATCAGATTTAGGAGAAAAAAAAAGGTCACCATGAGTGATAGTCCAGCGGGACAGGATCTTAGCAAATCCCTTCTGCCTCCGCAGTCCTGAGTTTCTAAATACCTACAAAGCTACCAAGCCATAGCCACAGCTCCCAGGCTCAGCACAGCTTTATGTTGCTAAAGCAAACAGTCTGTGTAGAAGAATGACAGAATTACTCTGCTTTCTGATTACCCTCTGCTCTGCATCCTGATAAACGAATGATTAGCTTTCCTGTTGGGACTGAGCCCTGCCTGCGCAGCCTCAGGCTGTCAACTCCAGCAGACCCTGATGATATCACACAAACAGAGGCCTCTCCTTCCTCCCCTGGTGATTTGTTCTGCATTCACCAGCATCTCTACCCAGCTCGGGCAGCAGCTCTCACGGACTAGCCAGGGTGCAATTACCAAGGAAATTTCCTTGTGGAGAAAAACTCACATGAAAAGCAAAGGCTTCCGTTTGCCTGGTGACTTCATCTACAACGTGAAATGCTACTTAGCGTGCGGCTGGAGAGCGACCCTCTATGTATTAGCAAGCAGCAGTTCTTGCCTGCTCTACATAGATTGTTTTTGAGCAGGTATTTCATTGAGCTTAAGCCTGCATGCTTCTCCAAAAATTAAAAGCGTATATCGCCCTTGGGTGCTTTTGAGTTGGTGGGAAGAGATCCAACCTGCCTAGCACTACCAGTAAGAACAGAAACTTATGCATATTTGTGAAATAGGAATGTTGAGTTAATGTGGAAAAAAAGACATAAAGCGAGCCAGTGGCCATATTCTAAGGGGCTACTTTCCTGCATCCAAAGCACTGCGAAATGTCACTGTTCAATAAAAACACAAGTAAGCATGATATAAAAGATAAAAGCTTCTTTGCTTTTTTCTTATAGCTGTTGTTTTTTTCCCCCTGTGTTCAAGATAAATGTAGAAATTATATATTTAAAAATTCATTAAGAGGGTTTACATTTTCATATTTGAAAATCCATTAAAATACTTGCTCTGCACACATAATTAACAGTTGTTACTCAACAGATAATTTACTTGATGCCTTTGTATTAAGAAGAAGAAGAAAAAAAAACCTCCTATCTTTATGGCAGTATTTCAAAGTAGGCATTTCATTTTACATTAGGGCCAAAATTACTTTATTACATTATACTCTCTGTCACGTGGCCCTGACAACAGAACTTAGCAGCACTACTCATGGCTAAATCTTTCAAGAAGACTCAGCAACCTCGATTGAGTAACATGGTGACATTTTCTGGGCAAAGACTTAAGAAACACTTGGGAGCTTGGCATTGTTCATTTGTTTGCTTTTTCCTTTACAATTTCCAGACCTGCTGCAAGCACTAAGTAATTGTCCCAAGGCATGTTCTGAGACCAAAGTCACAGCACTGCTTTGTCATTGGAAAACAGCAGACAATAATCTGACACCTTATTGTTATGGTAAAACATGACATAGGCAAGAAGGATGAACTTGCTCAAATTAAAAGAAACTCTGAGTGACAGGTTTAGCTATAGCTGTATTTATACACACATGCAGCGATAGCATTCAACTGTTAGATTTGAAAGTCTTTCTTGTGTTTCTCTGGTAGGTAGAGAAATGGGATATTAACCTAAAAAAAAACCCATATGAGTTTTAGGAAGACAATACTTTTTCACAGAGAGAGATCAAACCAAGTGACCCTCTTTGATAGAGAAACTAGATGCTCACAGAGTTTCTGAATTATTCCCTCCAGGCATACATGTAGGCTAAACTTCCTAGCTTCTCTTGCAGCTAGGATGACCATGTGATCAAATGAAGATGAAGACGACATAGGGCACTTTCAGATCTGGCCCATCAAAACCTTCCTGGGCCGGGCGTGGTAGTGCATGCCTATAATTCCAGTACTCAGGAGGTTAAAACTGGAGGATCATAGGTTCAAGGACAGCCTCAGTAAGTAGTGAGACTCTCAGGAACCTAGCAAGACCTTGTTTCAAAATAAAAATAAAATATAGGGCTGGGAGTATAGCTTGGAAGTATAATGTTCCTGGGTTCAATCCCCAGTACCACAAAAATAAATAAGTTAATTAATTCATTAATAAATAAAGCCTTCCTGGAACTGATCCTGCATTCCCTTTCCTAATGTCTGAGGTGGGGGCCCCGAGGTGGAAGAAGTCAGTTCCCTGAATGACCACAGATGACTATCAACCAAAATGCCACCACAGACCTTATATGAGCAAGAGAAGTCTCTTCCACCAAGCCAAGATGTGGGGACTTCTTGCTAGAACTGTTGGACACTGACTGATAGAACTCTTTTCTCAATCACCTAACCCTGGCAACACTTTTTCTTATTTAATCCTCACAATAACTATGAGGCAGAAACTAATACCCGCCCCTCAGCCTATTTTTTATGGTATCTGGACTGAACCCAAGAGCATTTTATGTCTGCACTACACCCTCAGAATTAAAAAAAAATTTTTTTGAAACAGGGTCTTGCCAAGTTGTTGAGCCTGGCCTTGGACCTGAGATTCTCTTTTCTCAGCCTCCCAAGAGCTGGGATTGCAGGCATGCACCACCATGCCTGGTTTATTATCCCTATTTTGAAGATACGAAGACACAGGACTAGAAACTTTAATTACTTTACCCAATGGGCTACTGGAAAAGTTAGTTTGGCTAAAGTGGCTCAGTGAAAATGTCCTGTGGAGGACTTTACCAGGTTGATTCTCTAATTGCCACCCAGAAAAAGAATATTCTCAAAGTTAGGAGACACAGAAAAATTTACTATGCTTGCATTTTGAATAGCAGAACTAATGGGTAGAAAACCTGGGATTCAAATCCAGGTGGGCCCAAGTCCAGAGTTTCTGCTCCTGATCACCTTCACAAATTTATATATTTTTTGTTTTGTTTTGTTTTTGTGATACTGGGGATTGAATCCAGGGACATTTTACCTCCAAGCTACACCCCCAGTCCTATTTTTTATTCTTTATTTTGAAACAGGGTCTCACTAAGTTGCAGAGGGCCTCACTAAGGAGCTGAGGCGAACCTGGATCCTCCTGTCTCAGTCTCCCAAGTCCTGGGATGACGTGCATGCGCCACCCCCCCCCCCAGCTAATTTATATATTTTTTAAAATTAAAATTTATTTCTTTAACCGATACACAAGAACATAAAGATCATACACATTTGTGGGATACCACGTGATGTTTCAATGTGTGTAATACAGTGCGTAATGTCTAAATTGGAGTGAACACATCTAGCTTCTCATTTCTCATTTATTAAATTTATTAAAATCCCAAACATACGTATGCCCCCTGGTAGTCTGGGTTTCTCATGCACCTAAATAATTAGCTGCAGTCCTAAGGTTACCGCCACTAGGCTTTCTTCCTTGGTTTAATATTAACAAATTATTAACAAATTGATTACTGCCCCAAGCATTAGAAACTCCTGATTGAGTGCATGCTGGCCAGCAGAGAGCTGTGCCGAGGGATGCAGACGCACTCAGAGATGGAGGAATGGCCAACAGGAGTCTCCAGCCCTCCCTCCTCCTCTCAGTTTTCAGACTGAATATGTAATGAAAGGAGAACAATCATTCCTGCAGTAGGCACAGAAAGGTGTTCTGCAAAATCCAAGCCGGGTGTGGTGGCGCATGCTTGTAATACCAGGACTTGGGAGGCTGAGACAGGAGGATCTGGGTTCGTGGCCAGCCTCAGCTACTTAGTGAGGCCCTCTGCAACTTAGCGAAACCTTGTTTCAAAATAAAGAATAAAAAATAGGACTGGGGGTGTAGCTTGGAGGTAGAATGTCCCTGGGTATCCCCAGTACCAAACTCAGTGCCGGAAGAAAAAAAAAAAAAAGAAAGAAAGAAAGTGCAAAATCCAGGGGCTGGGGCTGCAGCAGAGTGGTAGTAGAGAACTTGCTCGGCCAAGGCAGGGCCTTAGCTTCACCCCTAGTGCCACAGAGAGTGGGGGGCGAGGGGTACCGGTCCAGATAAAGTCAAGGGCAGAAGAAACTCTCCCTTTCTCTCACCTCTGGCTTCCTGGCCTTTTTGATAGTACAAAAACTACAGGGTCTTGCTATAGTTTGAACATGGGCAGTGTCCGTCACAGGCCCATCCATATGTCAAGGCTTGGTCCCCAGGGAGGCAATATTAAGGAGGTATTGTGAACCTTTAGGTGGTGGGACATTTAAGAGGTGGAATCTAGTGGGAAGTAACTGGGTCACTTGGGGGCGTGCCCTTGAAAGAGATTATGGGACCCATCTCCTCCATCTCTGCTTCCCAGTTTATAATGTGAACTGTTCCCATGCATGCTCCTAGCCACTGCCCTCACCAGAGGCCCAAATCAATGGGCCACATGATCTTGGACTATAACCTTCAGAAACATAAGCAAAAATAAACTTTAATTCATAAGTAGCCTGTGTCAGGTATTTAGTTATAGTAACACAACACTGGCTAATACACGCTGTCAATGACCATTGAACATCTTCCCTGAGGTTGAAAAACTTAGGTTTTTTTTTTTTGTACCCATGCACATTAATTCCATGCAGACACACACACACACACACACCACACACACACACACACACACACACACACACACACACACACAGATCATTTCATTGACAGGTTTTAGCAGCATAAGAAATGCTGAAGAAAATATGGAAAGTGTGTGGGAGGGAAGGAGGAAGCCGTTTGTACTTATGGGACAACAGCTGTGGCTCTCCCCCACCCAGGTGCTCCCCATCTGCTCCTGCAAATTAACTAGGGCTGGACTGGCACGGCGTGGGTGGAGACCTCCCAGGAACTCCCCTGCTTATAGTCTTCCTTGGGGGTGGTGCCCATCCAGGACATAAGAGGCACTGGTCCAGAGAGGTTACATTTTCAGCTCAGGACAGAGTTTTGAGGTTACCCATGGTAGAGATCATTAAAGATCATGCTTCTCATCTCTCCCAGATAAGGTGAGATGTCTCAAGGCCAAAAATTTAAAAAAAAAGTTTTACTTCTTCTTATTCAATTAACCTCTTTCTACAGTTTTATTTTGACATAAAAGTGGTATAAATGATGGTGCAAGGTAGATCTTTGTGTGGTGTCTGAAAAGAACTTTGGATGGTACTGTGGTTTGTAGATGGTTTGAGTGGTCCCGCTCCAACGGTTCATGTGTTGGTAGCCTGGTCCTCAGTGTGGCGATGTGAGACGTGCTGGGGCCTTTAAGGGGTGGGGCCTACTAGAAGGTGATTGGGTCTTTGGGGGTGCTGCCTTCAAAAGTGATTAGGTGGTTAAGGGATCCTGGTTGGGTTTTTCAAGGGACTTGTTATAAAAAAAAAAAAAAAAAAAAAAAAAAAAAAAAAAAAAAAAAACCAAATCTGACCCCTTTTCCTAGTCTCTGGCTTTCTGGCTCACCATGTCATCCCTCCCTCTTATACATGGTGTCATCATGGCGCCATCCGTCATGATGGGACTTAGCTTATGGAGGCTCTTTCCAGAGCCAGTGCCATGCTGTTTGGATTTTAAGCCTCCAAAACTGTGAGCTAAATAAATCTCTTAAAAACAAAAACAAAAACAAAACCAGACTCAGGTATTTCATTATAAAGTAACAGACAATGGACTAACATAGATGGAAAAGAAAGAAATGGGCCTGGAGTAGTGGTGCTTGGGAGGCTGAGACAGAAGGATTGCAGGTTCAAGACCAGGCTCAGGAAGTTAGTGAAACCCTGTTTCAAAATAAAATAAAATAAAATGAAACAAAATAATAAAATAAAATAAAATAATAAGATAAATAAAATAACAGGGCTGGGGGTGTGGCTCAGAGGTAGAATGCCCCTGGGTTCAATCCCCAATACCCAAAACAAAACAATAGAGAAATGGACCCAGGTCTAGATACTGTAACCAGGTCATTAATGCACCAGTGCATATTGTTTTTTCCTGTTTGTGAACTTTCCCTATTCCCACCTGTTATAAAAGTAGATGAATGGTTGAACTTTTCAGGGTGGAGATTCTTGGAATTTTTCCATGTAAGAATCCTTCCATCAGCTGGAAGAAGACAAGCTTCATAAATTGTCACTAAATTCCTAGATGATGATAGTGTAAGACTGGCTCATTATTTCACCCAAAGATTAATTTTTATAAATTATAACAGGGGAGACAAGAAAAGCATGACATGTTCTGCAAATGTTTTGTAATGCGTTTTATGTCACAAGTATTGTAATATACTAATGAGAGAGAGAGGTACTTTTGAACTGCAAAGGATGATCCATTAGGACATCATGAAATTGATTCAGTAGGTCATGACCAGTTTAAAAAAAAACCAAAAAACAACAAATAACAAAAACAAGAACAGAGCAGTAGAATGAACCCAAAGAAAAATGCCAGAATGCTGTGAACATGGTAGGAATAATGGTTGTTTTGTACAACTGGGTGGTGAAGTGAAATCTACTTTCTTCTATGATTCATGGTTGAAAGTCCTTATATTAGAGAATGTGAGAGACCTGTGCCAAAATGAGAAAAAAGACTTGAAATTGTATGTTACCATTGTCCATCAGGACTGTAGATAAATGCCTTATCCTGCTTCTTCTAGGATAGAAGGGAGTGGGTGGGTAGACGAATTAGGGGGAACATCTGGGGACACGGTCACAGTATTTTTTTTAAAAATTGTTTCAGAGTCCAGGATGAAGGGAATCAAAGCAAACCATAATTATTTTCTACTGCTACACAACTAATTGCCACAAACTTGGTGGCTTAAAACTATATCCATTGATTATCTCACAGTCTCTGTAGGTCAGAAATCTGGGTCAAGGTGTGGCGAGGTTCTGAAGCTTTGCTTTGTGCTTTGGTAGTGTAAGTGGTCACCTTCTTTAGCAGAATCCGAGGTACCCCCTGGAATGTCCACTTGCCCTAAAATATCTTCCCTCCCCATGTCCAAAACTCCTATTAAAAATTATTAAAAAGAGTTAAATTATTAAAAATTATTAAAAAGAGTTAAGAAGCATATGTTCTCCCTAATATGTGGATGCTAGGGAGAAGATGGGGCATAGGAGGGTCTCTAGATGAAAAAGAGAGATCCTCGATAAGCAAAGAAATTGATTTAATTGTAGTGGATTCATGGGGCAGAGGGAGACCCTAAAGCACATGATGTACCTACACAATCATATCAAGGTCACTCACTGAAGTGAACCTTAGGGGGAGGGAGGGGGAGGGAATGGGGAGGGAATCGGGGAAGGGGTTAAATGAGAATTGTGTGCAAATATGTTGTTAACAATTTGTACTTAACAAAGATGTATGCTATATTGCACGAGTTACTACAATAAAAAATTAAAAAAAAAATTAATTCATTAGAGGACAGCTATGGTGTTGCTCCCATGAGGAAGTATGGTCTGCTTTAGGATAACGTTCTGCTTGATGTATCTTCTAGAATGCCATGGGCCATTTTCACCATTACAGTGGCGACCTCTCAAATCTGCTTTTCTATCAGGTGGAAGGTGCGGGACGGTGCTCTGGGTAGAGAGGAAAGGAGAGTAGAGGGAGGGTTGAGAAAGGCGGGTGGGTGCCTTGTCTACTAAGATTTTGAAAACAGAAGAAATGTTCCATACCATGATTTAGATTAGAGACAGAACCTACATGTGCTATGTGGTTCCTTTCTGGATGTATTGTGGTATTGGGGATTGAACCCAGGGCACACTACCACTGAGCTATACCACCAGCCCTTTTAATTTTTTATTTTGAGACAGAGTCTTGCTAAGTTGCCCAGGCTGGCCTCGAACTTACAATCCTACTGCTTCAGCCTCCTGAGTAGCTAGGATGATGGATGTGCATCACGGGGCCCCACCTCTCTTATTTTTATTCCTTTGTACGTTACAATTTACCAGGCCTTACATGGAAATGTTACGATAAGTTAAAAGTTATTATAATTATATCATTATATTATAATTATTATATTGAAAGTATTGTTGTAGTGAGCATCAAATCCTCTAGCAGCTCTAAATATGTTTAACCCAAGAAAAGATAATCCATATTCCTAGTGGAAGAGAAAGAAGAGATGGAATGTGCCTCGGTACTTACAGATTCACAAAGATTCTTTCCAATTTTGGTGTTTTTGCTTTTTAATAAATTCCTAAGTGATGCTCAAGCATAATCCTCATTCTTTTTTTTTTTTTTTTTTTTTTTGTGGTACTGGGGATTGAACTCGGGGGTGTTCTACCTCCGAGCTACACCCCCAGCCCTATTTTTTATTCTTTATTTTGAAACCGGGTCTCACTAAGTTGTGGAGTGCCTCACTAGGTAGCTGAGGCTCGCCTCAAACCCGGATCCTCTGGTCTCAGCCTCCCGAATGCTGGGATTACAAGCATGCGCCACCACGCCTGGCTCCTCATTCTTTTCTTTTCTTTGTTTTCTTTTTGTGGTACTGGGATTTGAACCCAGAGGCCTTCTACTTCTGAGCTACACTGCCAGACCGCTTTTATTTCTTATTTGGAACCAGGGTCTCACTAGGTTTCTGAGGGCCTCACCAAATTGCTGAGGCTATCCTTGAACCTGTGATCCTTCTATCTCAGCCTTCCAAGTACAAGCATTCACCACCATGCCCAGCTTGATCCTCATTCTTAAAACAACAAAACTGTAGACAATTCTTAAATAAGAATGAGGATCAGCAGTCTGAGTCTCACTTAGGAGGTTATTAAAAAGCAACATCTTGGGCCATACTTAATGAATCAGAAACTGCAGTGAAGCTCCCTGGATTATCCACAAACACAAGACACTTGAGAAGCACCAATTCTCCCTATCTGTGTGATTGAGGGCATAGGAACTAACCATATCTATACCAAGAATTTACAGGTGACCATAGATGTGAATAGTCTTCAACAATACAATAGTGCACACCAAAAAAATCAGAACTAAAAATTAGCATTGAACATTTCCTTAATTATAGAAAAAGTATGAATTTATCCATAATTTATCTCATATTATTATAATTATGGATATAATTTATCTCTAATATGTAGAGACAAATTATAATGTATATTATACTTTATAATTATAAAGTAAATTATTGAACCCCAGATCCCAGAGCATTCTACCTCTGAGCTATACCCCCCACTCAGCCTTTTTCATTTATTTATTTTTTGTGTGTGTTGAAACAGGGTCTCACTAGGTTGCTGAGAGTATTGTTAAGTTGCTGAGGCTGGTTTAGAAACCCATGATCCTCCTGTCTCAGCTTCCCAAGGACTGGGATTACAGGCATGTGCCTGGTTGGGAGATATATATATATATATGTATATAATTTTTTTTAACACTTGTCTACTAAGATTTTGAAAACAGAAGAAATGTTCCATACAATGATTTGGATTAGAGACAGAACCTACATGTGCTATGTGGTTCATTTCTGGATGTCTCTCATAGAAAATAGCCCTGCTGGTTCCATGTCTGTCTAGCTCTGCTCCCTTCCTGGGCAGCTGGTCTCTCTGGATCACTCTTACCTCTTGCGGTTGTTGGTACTGAGAAGCCATCAGAAGGAACGCCCGCTGGGCCTGGAAAGCACCGTGCACCATTTCTGCCTGAGAACAAAGAGGAAGATGGCAGTTTCAGTGCTTGAATTCCTAAACAAACAGTTACCATATAATCCAGCAATTCCATCATCCCTAGTAATAGACCCAAGAAAGATATAAACATAGGTTCACACAAAAACTTAGCAATGAATATTCCTAGTAGCGCTAGTTCACAGGACCCAAAATGTAAAAACAATCTGAATGTTCATCAACAGATAAATGGATAAATAAAATGTGAGGTATCCACACAATGGTATATTTTTGTTATATATTATATGTAATATATATATTACTTACAAATAAAGTACTGTCATATGCTACAACATAGGTGAATCTTGAAAACATTATGCTGAGTGACTGAAGTCAGTCACAAAAGAGCACATTTGTATGATCCCATTGATATGAAATGTCCAGAATAAGCAAATCTATAGAGACAGAAAGCAGATTAGTGGTTGCCTGGGGCTGGCGGGAGGGAGGAACAGGGAGTGAACTGCTGATGGGTACGAGATTTCTTTTGGGGGTGATGAAAATGTTCTGGAATTAGACAATGGTGATGATTTCACCAGTTGGTGAATAGACTAAAAAAAAACACAGAATAGCACACTTTAAAAGGGCGGATGTTAAGATATGTGGATTATTTCTCAACAAAGCTGTTTAAAAAGTTTGAGCCCCAAGGTGCAATTGTTTTCCAAGGGTGTCCCTCTCCTGTCCTCTTTCCAAGTGTGCCCCAAATCTGCTCAGCGCCTCCTCATGGAAAGAGAATTGTTCCTTAGGCCATCCCCATGAGATATGCTCTCTGAATGCTGGTGGCTTCTCTGATTCCTCATTAAGATGGATCTGGAGAAGATGATTTTTCAGCGTCATTTGGGGCCCTGGTAGATAGGAACCCCACTTGGACCAACCCCACAAAAGGAGGTGTGAGAGTTGGGAATGCCTTCATCAAATATCTTCATAGCTTTTAGATGCTCCTTTTAATTTACTTGTCTGTTCTGTGTTTACTGTGATCATCTGAGTTTCTCCTACTATTGGTAAACAGAATGTCAACAGGTTTCATAATATGTTAATGTTTTTAGCTTATGTATCATTTTTGCATTAATGTTGTTCTGAGTTCTTGATTCGCTAGACCTTCAATTCTGCTTTTCATTTCGCTATTATTTTTATCACCTTGCCTTTTAGCAACTTTAAAATTACTTTTATATTCTTGTCAAGTCCTAAGAGTATAAGTTATGCTCTCATTAAGCCATTGTGAGGAGTCTGTTCCTGTTAGGTTTATTTTCTTCAAGGGTGCTAGAATTTGGATGTGGGATGTCACCCAAATGCCCATGTGTTTAAGGTTTGGTCCCCCTCTTGACACTATTGGGAGGTGGTGGAAGCCTCAAGGGGTGGAGCCTGATGGGGGTCTTAGGTCACTGGGGGTGTGCCCTCAAAGGGGATTCTGGTTCCTCCATCTCTTCTGTCCTCTCTTTTCTCCCTTTCATTCCTAGCCATGAGGTGAGCAGCTTCCTCTGCTGAACACTCGCCCTACACCTATGATGTACTGTCTTGCCACAGGTCCAAACAAATGTGGACTGAAACCTCTGAAACTGAGCCAAAATCACCTTTCCTCTCTTTTAGTTAGTTACCTCAGGTATTTGGTTACAGTAATGGAAAGCTAACTCACATAAAGGATGAGCCCATGTCCTTACTATTTTGCCTGCTATGTTCTGTTCTGATAAACTATTTGGGGCTATCATGCTAATTTTTTTCCCATTTTGATCATGCTTGATTCATTCTGTCCAGGTATTTAAATTTTTCTGATAGACATGGGTGAATCTTGAGCCTCTTGCTCCCACAGTGGAGATGAATGCCTTTTCTCTCTCCAGCAATGGTTTGCACTCTCCTTCCTCTTCTAGGGTCAGGTGGACAGGGAATGGGGAAGGAAGAGCTCAGTGGAGTGATAGCCAGCCGTTACTTTCAGGTGCTGATCATTATGGGGTTTTGTTAAATGACCTAAGCCAGGATTCACTGTCCCTACTTGTGACATACACCTTCTCATGGAGCTGTTCCCTCAGGTTTTAGATCATCCTCCAATTGGAAACCTAGATATGAACCTTCTCATCTACAGAGAGAGCATACCACAGTTTTCTTTTCTGATTCATATTCTCCTCTCCTAATTTCACTTCCCCTTATAGCCAGACTGTGTGTGTGTATGTGTGTGTGTGTGTGTGTGTGTGTGTATAGTACTGGGGATTGAACCCAGGGGCATTCTACTTCTGAGCTACACCTCTAGCCCCTGTTATTTTTTAGTTTTGAAACAGCATCTAAGTTGCTGAGGGACTCATTGAGTTGCTGAGGCTGGCCTTGATTCTGTGATCCTCCTGTCTCAGCCTCCCAAGTACTGGGACTATAGGTGTGCGTCACTGTGTCTGGATCCTCTACAATAGGTCTTTAAGGGTTGAGGTGGATGGGGCAGAGTTAGGAATAAAAACTGCTCAGCCATCAGTTACTGACAAGTATTGGTTTACTATAAAGGGTTTTTTTAAAGCCTTTCCCTCTGTTTTTGCTCCTTATTTGTGGGAAGGGAAAACTTCATTCCCTGAAAGAATTCTTCCTAAGTTTTCCAAAGCTCATTTGGCCATGAGCTTACATTCTTTTTCACTTATGGATTTCAGCTTTAATCTCTCCTCCTTGTTAGCTTCATGTCTGTTTGGGGGAAGTTTATATCTCTCTGACATCATGGATAAGATAATCCCACGATAGGTAGATAAGTATCAGCTTAATACATTTTCAAAAACAGATATTTAGAGTAGTAACAAGAAGATTAGGTTAAGTTCATCCCTGTGTCAATAACAGGCAATTTTCTGGGCTACAGTGCAAACCATGTTAATTAAATGGGGAATGACCAATTTTTATCTTTCTGTTCATTATCAATTAGGCATATGATGAGTTTACCCAGATATTTACTTGAAATGAACACCTTAATCTTGATTCTAACTTTCCACATTGCTTCTCATGTCAGAGCTTTTTTCCCCCAACAAATAAGAAAGTGCTTGCAATCAAACCAAGATGTGTAGACCATTTACATTTAAAATCACAAATTCAAGCTGGGCATGGTGGCGCATGCCAGTAATCCCACTCCTTGGGAAGCTGAGACAGGGGGATCACAGCTTCGGAGTGAGTCCAGCCTGGGTAACTTAGTGAGACTGTTTTAAAATAAAAAAAAAATTAAAATGGCTGAGGGTGTAACTCAGAGATACAACACCATTGAGTTTGATCCCCAGAGCCACACTACATAAATAAGTAAATGATAAAATCGAATCACAAATTCAATCATCATAAACATAATAGATCAAGTCTGGCGAATGTTTCAAATGTATATATATATATATTTTCTGAAAGCCATTCTGAAGGATATCCCCTTCCCTTTGTCCCGGACATCGGATTGTTGGGACTTTATTGCTCAAAAATCTCCAATTTCAGTTATTCCTTAGGGATGCACTGAAACCATTCCACTTTCTCTCAGCTGGAGGCCATGATGACCTTAAGAACACAGGCCTTTGAGATGTGTGTTCTTCCATGCACCAGTACGTATATTTTCGGTGATTCAGAAGGACTTTTGTCGTTCTCTAACAACCGCGTTTCCAAGGAGAAGACAGCAAAATACGACTTTCACAGCTTGGATGTAAATAAAATAACTGCACTTCTCCCAGCAACGACGATATTGAGGCGCGGTCCTCCTCCGTGGCAAGCCCTGCAGATTCGCCTGAATTATGGTTGCCATGGGAACAGTGATTCAGGATGGCCTGGCTTCTATAGCTAAAATTGTAGCTCAGAGGTGGCATTAACAATATTTTTGTAGTTATCCCAGGATGAACGCTGTCATTAGTCTTTTCTACTTTCCCTAGAAACAACATTTAGCCTGTTGCTAATAGAGTAATTTTCTGGCAAGTCTGATTAGCGAAGATGGGCAATTTCATTAATTAGTCTCTTCCTTCCAAATGACCTTTTCCTGAACAATGGGGGCTGGGGTTGGGGTGGGGAATGGCTGGATATCTAGATATCTGCTTCAAATCCCTTTCGTTTTGCTTACGGAGACAAAACCTTTCTGAGGATTTGATTGTGCCCTTCTCTTCTCAGCTTCCTGCAACTCTGGACACAATTAACAAACTGTAAACCACATTCATTTTGAACCCATCGGTCCACATGTCCAAAGACTTTCATTCCAACTTTGAGATATTCTGATTCACCTGCTTCATCCTTCTGGAAAGTTCTGTGAGTGGCTTCCACCGGACAGTATCCTATTTGGGAGCAATTTGACAGAACCTGCTGAGTCTGATAACTGGGAAGGGAGAATTTGGCTCACTCTGGCCATTCCAAAGGCTGTGAAAGAAAAGCCAAGCGTAGGGGTTTTGGGGAATGACAGATGACGGAGGGTTTCTGCTGAGCTTGTCTGTCACGGGTGCAGGCCTCTGAGGGCCTCGGCGACCTTTGTGGGTGAACTGTGCATCTAACTGCCTGTGAGCACGTGTGGGCACAGAGAGCGATCCTTTGGGTAAAAGTTCAGGCGGGACGTTTTATTTGAACTCTATCCACCAGCACTTCAGATCTCAGAAAACGGGGTTGTGGACCCTCCATTGTTCTGTGGTCCCAGGGCAAAGAGTAAGAGAATGAACTTCCGGAATCTGTTGAAAGCCAAGCCTTGGGAACAAGCAAGCAGACACTCAGCGGCTAAACCTGACGCGTTCTCATCTAATCCTCTTGGGAGAGAGGGCTGGCGCCCTGGGGGAGCCTGACCCATCTCTGAATGCTCATCAGAGCTCTGCAGTGCTTCCCTGGAGAAGCCACAGGCTGCAAAGTCCAGTGTGGATGAAAAGATAAACAGGGGAGGGACGTGGGCAAGGCTTGGAAGATGGAGAAGCGCCCAGCCGGGGTGCCTGTGTGAGGGCGTTTCCAGACTTGTGAATGTTTGTATCAGCTCTCTTCCTGAGGACCAGGGAGTTCAAGGACATGGTCCCTTTCTCTGGCTCAGTACAAGAACACGGGCATCTGTTTATTCAGCCCGGCTGGCAAGTCCCGAGCAGGTCATGACCTATGCCCTCCCCCTCCCCGAATGGTATGGTGGTGCCTTATATTTCATAAGTAAAGATACTGGATTTTCAGATTTATTCTTTAGGGGCCCCAAGGAGAAGTACCTTGAGTTTTGGCTACTGAAGAAGAGGGGTCTAATAAAAGAAAATAAGGCAAGAAAATGCTCCCCACCCCCCCAAAAAGAGGTGATAAGATGTCAAAGACAATTTTCATTTGCTTCATGATTTTGCTTAAAGCAAGATTGCAGATGCCTAATTTTGTAGTCATGAAAATAAGCATCGACCCCATAGAGCTGGGTTATGAAAGACATCTGAGCTGACATATTATGAACCCTGAAAAAGTCTTAAACTAGTGGTTCTCTATCTTGAGCATGAACCAGAGTCAACTAGGGGACTCGTTAAAACAATACCTTGGAGGCTGAGATAGAAGAATGGCAGGTTCACTTGGTGAGACCCTCAGCAACCTAGCGAGACCCTGGGGGTATAGCTTGGAAGTAGAATGCTTCTGCATTCAGCCTCTAGTAACAAAAATCAAATAAAACAACAGCCAACCAAATTGCTGAGTCTCATCCCCAGAGTTTCTGACTGGGAAGATTTGAGTGGGCCCAAGAGTTTGCATTTCTAACAAGTTCTCAAGCAAGGCTGATGATGCTTTAAGTTCCAACATCACACATGGAAAACTACGGGCTTCAACGATGTCTCATATGTTTCTCCAGTCTATCTCATTGACATTAGGAGCTGAATTAGTAAATAGCTCAGAGGCATCCACGTTGGAACTGAGTGTTCAAACCATCCAAAAATGCTCATAAAAACCAACCCTTAAATGCTGGTGAGGATGTGGAGAAGTAGGAACTCTGATACACTGTTGGTGGGATTGCAAGTTAGTGTAACCATTTTGGAAAACAGTGTGGAGGGTCCTCAGAAGACTGGGAATGAACCTACCATATGATCCATCTATACCATTTCTGAGTATCTACCTAAAAGAATTGAAACCAGACTACCATAGTAATGCATGCATATCTATGTTTATAGCTGCACAATTCATAATTGCCAAACTATGAAACCAGGCAAGATGTCCATCAACAGATGAATGGATTACAAAATTATGGGATATACACATAGCCGGGGTGGTGGCGCACACTTGTAATCCCAGCATTCGGGAGGCTGAGACCGGAGGATCTGGATTCACAGCCAGCCTCAGCTACCTAGTGAGGCCCTCCGCAACTTAGTGAGACTCGGTTTCAAAATAAAGAATAAAAAATAGGACTGGGGTATAGCTCGGAGGTAGAATGCCCCTGAGTTCAATCTGCAAAAAAAAAAAAAAAAAAATTATGGGATATACACACAATGGATTTCTACTTAGCCATAAAGAAGAATAAAATTATATCATTTGTAGGAAATGGATGGAACTGGAGAATATTATGCCAAAAAGAAGAAACCTTAGTGGAGTGAAAGAGAGGACCTAATGGAGGGAGGTGGGAGGAGGGAGGAAGACTTGAGGAGGGAAACAGCTCAATGGACACGATGTATACACCCAGAGCTTGCCTTACACAGCACTATCACCTCTTTTTTTTTTTTTTTTTTTTTTTTTTCCGGTACTGGGGATTGAACTCAGGGGCATTCTACCTCCGAGCTATACCCCCAGTCCTATTTTGTATTCCTTATTTTGAAACCGAGTCTCACTAAGTTGCGGAGTGCCTCACTAGGTAGCTGAGGCTGGCCGCGAACCCGGATCCTCCGGTCTCAGCCTCCCGAATGCTGGGATTACAAGCGTGCGCCACCACGCCTGGCTACTATCACCTCTTTTAAAAAACAAAACCGTAGCCGGGCGTGGTGGCGCACGCTTGTAATCCCAGCATTCGGGAGGCTGAGACCAGAGGATCCGGGTTCGCGGCCAGCCTCAGCTACCTAGTGAGGCACTCCGCAACTTAGTGAGACTCGGTTTCAAAATAAAGAATTAAAAAATAGGGTTGGGGGTGTAGCTCGGAGGTAGAATGCCCCTGAGTTCAATCCCCAGTACCGGAAAAAAAAAAAAAAAAAAAAACAAAACCGTAAGACTGGAGAGGTTAGCAGCTTTCCCCAAGTTGGCAAACAAGTGTAGGATTAGAGAGTCGGCTCTAGTGTCCTTTCCTTAACCCCATACTAACTTCCTTGGAGGCTTAACTTAGTACGTATAATGTCTCCTTCACTTCCTCTAGAAGTCCCGGAAGAGTCAAGATTTCCTGTTCTAGCTGGCTGCAGTGGCACACACCTGTCATCCCAGTTCTTAGGAGGCTGAGACGAGAGGATTGCAGGTTCGAGGACAGCCTCAGCAACATAGCAAGATGCTCAGCAACTTTCAAAAAAATACTACACACACACACACACACACACACACACACACACACACGCATACACACACACACACACACAAAGAGCTGGGAGTGCCGTTCAGAGGGAAAATACCCCTGAGTTTAATCCCCAGTACAAAAACAAAACAACACAAACTTTCTGTTCTATTCTTCTGTCTCCTTTGCTAAGACTAGCAGGGGGCCTCGCACACAGTAGGTGACTTACACTTCTGTATCATTTGATGAGAATTCTACTCGTGGTGATTCAAGTCATTTGACAGAAAATGAAGTCCAGGAGCTGACATTAACGACAAGTGTCCCCAGAATACTTGTCACCCATCATTCACTGAATCGATAACGGTAAGGTAGGACAGTTCCTACACGTCACTGTCTGACCCTGAATAGGGAGGTTCTCTGAAGTCACCCTGCATGATGTTGCCCTGGCTGCTCCCTCAGTCAACCTCCCACGTGTCGACTTCAAATTCCACCTCTCTCTGCAAACCTCTGTCTCCACCCTACCCATCCCCTGACACAGAACACAACACGTTCCCCCCAAGGCTGGGCGGATGAACACATGCAGAGACAGTATGGTCAGGGTCTGCATTATCACAGGTGAAACCCAACACATCTTGATTCCTAAGCAATTGACAGAAAAACTAGAATTCCTCTGCATCCCTCCATCTTCAGTTACCAGGCTTGACAGTTAAAATATCCGTCCCTCCATTAAAAAAAAAAATTTTGTTTTTGTTGGTGCATTGTAATCATACATCTTTGTGAGGTACAAGCTGGTAGAGGCATACATGCACACATCTCTCATTTAACCCTTCCCCAATTCCCGCCCCACTCCCTCCTCCTCCCCCCTTCTCATGTTCAGTTTAGTGATTGACTTTGATATGATTGTGAAAGTACATCATGTTCCTTAGGCTGTTTCCCTCCCCAAGTCACCTTCTTTGCTCACCTAAGGTTTCTCCTTCTTCGAGAGTCCCTCTATGACCCACTTTCTCCCTAGCTTCCACATACTAGGGAGAGCATACGATTTTTTACTTTTCGTGACTGAATAATCTCACTTAACACAATGTTTTCCAGTTCTACCCATTTCCCTGCAAATGACATGATTTTGTTCTTCTGTATCTATTTTATTTAAAACGAGAAAAAATGGTCAGTTTCAATTTTCAGGCAACATCATGGAACTTCCACGCCAGCTTCATCTTTTTGGTGACAGAACATCTC
>PVLC010006751.1:32352-67607 GCA_004027655.1 Graphiurus murinus
TTTTTTTTTTTTTTTTGCGGTACTGGGGATTGAACTCAGGGGCATTCTACCTCCGAGCTATACCCCCAGCCCTATTTTTTATTCTTTATTTTGAAACCGGGTCTCACTAAGTTGCAGAGTGCCTCACTAGGTAGCTGAGGCTGGCCGCGAACCCGGATCCTCCGGTCTCAGCCTCCCGAATGCTGGGATTACAAGCGTGTGCCACCGCGCCCGGCTCAATAGCAAAGTTCTTAAAAGATGTATTTTACCTTCACTTCCTAAGATTTTTATTCCTTGTGCTTATTATTGGTGGGTTTTGTTTGTTTGTTTTGTTTTGTTTTGTTTTTGTACTGGGAATTGAACCCAGGAATATTCGACCTCTGAGCTATACCCCTACTCTATTCTATTTTTTTAAACAGGTTTCCAAGGCTGTCCTTGAACCTGTCATTCTTCCTGTCTCAGCCTCCCAAGACATTCTACCTCCAGCCCCATTTTATGTTTTATTTTATTTTTTATTTTTTATTTTTTTGCGGTACTGGGGATTGAACCCAGGGGCATTCTACCTCTGAGCTATACCCCCAGCCCTAGTTTTTATTCTTTATTTTGAAACCGAGTCTCACTAAGTTGCGGAGTGCCTCACTAGGTAGCTGAGGCTGGCCGCGAACCCGGATCCTCCGGTCTCAGCCTCCCGAATGCTGGGATTACAAGCGTGCGCCACCACGCCCGGCTTGTGTTTTATTTTTTTGAAACAGGGTCTCTCCAAGTTGCTGAGGCTGTTCCCAAGCATGCAACCCTCCTGTCTTAGCCTCCCAAGTACTGAGACTACAGGTGTGCATCACCACACCTGGTTAAAAGTATATTCTTTGTACCTACTATGCACCAAGGTGCAAACTCAGGTACAAATCAGGGGAAACAAGACACAAAGAGAACAACAGTGCACGTGAGTAACAAGTGTGTAAAACAGACAACAAACATCCTCTCTGGACAGAAATGGACTCTTGGTATCACCAATTCCCATTTGGTTACTTTGACAAAATTCAAGAAGCCTTCCCATAGAAAAGAGAATGAAGTATTCTTTCTGCACAAAAGATCTCCTTCTCTCAGAACCCAGGCAGCACAGAGCGTGGTGCTTTGTTATTTCGAACCCTCGTCTCTCTCTAACACAGTCTCTCTCTGGCTGTTGAGGATGACAGGGATTTCACCAAACTGACAACTCAGCCGTGGCTGCCGTTGTGAAGTATCCAGCGTGTGCTCGATGCAACAGAGTCTAAATTTACAGTCTGACTAGGGGAAGGAAGCAATAATGTCACACTCCACTTACTTAAAAAATATGCTGGCGATACTCCATTAAATCATAAAGACAAGTTAATTTAAAGACTCTGGCCTGCTCAAATACCAACCAAGTCATGGTCAATTTCAGGCTCTGCCTTAGCCAAAGCATATATCAAAATGGCAATAATTTTATATTAGGTAATTGTTATAAATTAATATTTTTACTGCCCTTAGAGTTTACTGATCCCCCCCCCCAACCACCACCACCTTCGATTCTTCTCTCATTGGCAGACAAAGGAAGCATGCTTATTAAATAGGGCTAAATAGTTTTGCCATCTAGAAAGGAAAGATGAGATGGTAGATGTCAAATGTCAGTGTTAGACTATGAGGTACATTTACTTAGGAAAAAAAAAAAAAAAGAACCATTCAGGCACTGATAATAAATGAGGCTTATTCTTCATTAATAGGACTGTTGCCATGGCAACTGCCAGCTCACAAAAGTATTTACATCAGCCACCCCACACGGTTCCGACACGAAGGAGCAGCTCCAACGTGACTTCTCTACACCCATGCCTGGCATCGTCTATCACAAATCTCAGCCTCACTGCTGGCCTGAGTTAAGATGACCTCAACACCCTACCCGTCCCACCCAAAACATGTCAGATCCAACCCCACAGAGGCAATTTAAACACATTTCTTGGTATAGCGAATAGATCAAAGATAGAGTCACTGATAGATTGTTTTCCTTTTGCAAGAAGGATGATTTATGTGAGTTGATTTTATTCCCCTTCTGCTTGTCCAAGCAGCGGGCAAAGTATTTTTAAATAGCCAATGTCATGAATATTAATGTGCATTCAAAATCACTCACTGTTTTCCTACAACTTTTATTTTCCTAATGCCTAATTATCGTCAAATAGCCCAAAGCCCTTTCAGTCACTGTGAGACCATGAATCAGTGCCACCATGTATGTGTGTGTGTGTGGCGGGGGCAGCTAATCTAGCAATGCATAGCGGGGGACTAGCACTTCTTTTTTTTTTTTTTTGTGGTACTAGAGATGGAACCCAGGGGCATTCTACCTCCAGGCTATGCTGCTAGTCCTATTTTTTATTCTTTATTTTGAAACAGGGTCTCACTAAGTTGTGGAGAGCCTCACCAAGTAGCTAAGGCTGGTTGCAAACCCGGATCCTCCGGTCTCAGCCTCCCAAGTACTGGGATTACAAGCATGTACCACCACGTTCGGCAGGGACTAGCACTTCTGATGCTAGGGATTTTCCTTGAGAAAATTATTGTATAATTATAAAATAATGTTTATACAAGGACATCCACTGCAATTTGATGATATGATAGGGTGAAAAATAAGAGCAAGTCAAATCTCACAAATTTTGAAAATAATTATAATAGTAATACTAGCCGACCATCTTTGCAGGACAGAACTAGGGGGAGGAGAAAGAGGAGCCCAGGTTCTGTGACTTGAGAGGTGTTTCTCCAGGGACACTTTCTGGGAGGGGTCTGCTTGCCGCAACCTAGTCTGGCCCTACATTCTTGTATGTATGGTATTATATCTACATATAGTGTGACTGTTTATATCAGTTATGGTGTAACCGTGTGACAAAATACTATGCAGCCATTGCAAATGATAATGTAGACCTCAATTTACTGACATGGAGAGAGGGCCACAATATAGGCTGTCAGTTATATAAGTAGATTACAAAAATAGTACGTGTGTAAAGGAATGCAAAATCTATAACAGAAGCCAATCACTGTAATTTGAAAAGGCCAACTCCGAACTCTTCTCAAGAATTGACCATTGCCATTTATATAAAAAAGGGATCAAAGATTTGCAAGAGTTAAAAACAGTGAGTGTTTCTCAGGGCACAGGAATAGGAAAAGAAAACACCATTGTATGTTTAAATCCATTTGCTTTTCTGACAGGCATGAATATTGTTTCAAGTTTGTATTCTGAACAAAACCATTCTCCCAAATTAACTTCATTTTCAAATTCGATCACTGTGTAGCCACAAAATACTTGGCAGATTGGCTCCTTTCCAAATTCTCTAACTTGTTTTTCTAACACTTACGGAATCTAAAATACTTTATCAACATGTTTAAATGGAATCTTTTGACTTAGGAAGCCAGCAAAGGCTTCATGGTTGCTGACTCTCGGGCCCATACAAGTAAAGGACACTAGGCTGCTTTAAGACCACTTGGAAAAATCAGAAGCAAAGAACAAAGCACTCCTTGTTCTAGAATGCACGATGACACTAAGCATTAACCTTTCATCTTGTGTTATTTAAGCCATATTCTTTTTTTTTTTGTAGTGGGGATTGAATGTAGGGGCATTCTACCTCTGAGATCTACCCCTAGTCCTTTTTTTCCTTTTGAAACAGTGTCCCGCTAAGTTGCCGAGGGTCTTGCTAAATTGCAGAGGTTGGCCTTGAACCTATGATCCTCTTGTGTCAGCCTCCCAAGTACTGGGATTATAGGAGTGCCCCACCACATCTAGCTGAGCCATATTCTTATCCAATTTTTCATGCATGGATGCATGTGTGCGTGTGCATGTGCATGTGCGTGTGCGAGTGCGTGTGTGTGTGTGTGTGTGTGTGTGTGTATGCCTTGTGTCTCCAGATAGGAAATAGGTTCTGGAGAACTAAGCCAGTGGTAACCTACATAGAAAGCCCTTTATTACAACAGAGGCTTGGCAACTACTGTTTAATAATGAATGAATAACATTATTGGAGATCAGTGTGGTGCACAGAGAAACACCATGAGCTTGAGATTCAGGCAGGCCTGGGTCGCATGGCCTTAGCAAGTCACCCAGTCTTTCTGAGATTTGGTTTCTTTATGTTGAACCTCACCTATCTTAAAGATTTCTCCCAATGATCAAGCGATATGATGCTTGTTGGTGGCCGTGCACAGCTCCTGACTCACAGCAGGTCCTCAAGGTACTGCTAGTTCTCTCCCCTCTTCTTGTACGCAAAACGGACACGAGAGGAGATAGCTCTCTATTGGCTATGAAATTTGGCTAAGAATCAAATTTTGCTCATTCATCCATTTTGACTACCCAACATCAACCCACCTAGGCTGAGGTCTCACTATGAATCTGAGACCAGGAAAAGGCCTTGCAAAGCCCTGGCTGCCCACTTCCTGTGACGCCCTGCAGCCCAGCACGTCCTGGTGCCCACCGTCTCTCTACTTTGTCTTTTGTTGCTCAGTGAACTCCCTTTCAGGAAATACCTTGATTCCAAGATTTTTTTTTTCCTTCTTGCACCAAATATTCCTTTCTCTTCCTTCTGATGGTAACAGACACACATGATTATTGTAAAAAAGTGTAGAAGATACAGACATTTAGGAAGTAAAAGGTTTTTAGTAATCTCACCCCCCCAAGGATGATCACTGTCAGCAATCCAGTGTGTATCTTTTCAGACTCTCGACTCTTTCTCTCTTTCCATATCTATATATTAAAATGGAAAATAAAATATTTTATTTTCAGTCTTTCTCTCTCTTTTTTTTTTTTTTTTTTTTTTTTTGGCAGTACTGGGGATTGAATCAAGAGGCATTCTACCTTTAAAGCTACACTCCCAGCCCTATTTTATTTCTTACTTGGCAACAGGGTCTCACTAGCTTGACGAGTCTCACTACTTGCCCAGGCTGTCCTTGAGCCTGTGATCCTCCTGTCTCAGCCTCCCAAGTACTGGGATTACAGACATGTGCCACCATGCTCGGCTTCAGACTATATTTATTTATTCATTTATTTTGGTACTGGGGATTGAACCCAAGGGCATTCTACCTTCAAACTATACCCACAACCCTTTTTATTTTGAAACAAGGTCCTGCTAAGTTGCTTCGGATGTTCTTGAATCTGTGATCTTCCTGTCTCAGCCTCCCACAGACTTTATTTTTAAAAAGGCGTATCTTACTTAAGTGCATAGATCACTTTCCTTCCCTCTCTTCTTTCAACTCCTGCTCCGTTATTCTCAGAAAGTCTCTTTTCCTGTCTTCTTTGTTCCTCTTGTGAAGTCCAAAGTTACCCTTACACTGGTTGCCAAGCATCAAAGGAATATAACTATACACTCACATAAAGAGAAGGAAAATCCTGTCTGGTAATGAAAGTAGAAGGGAATCATGCTCAACTTCAGTTGAAAGTTTGCAGAATCTGCATAGAAACCCCTATCTGTGTCTTGCCTTTCTCCAGTTAAACTCCTATTCCCCCAGGAATCAGCAATCATAATAGATGACTATTTTCCACTTAATGTTATTATTTCCCTGCTTCATTTAACTAAAAGCATGGTGGAAGGATTCTTTCTACCATTTTGCATTACATAAGTGCTGCTTAGCAACTTATGAAGGTTTTTCTTTTTAATGTCTGACATGTTGGTAAAATAAATAAAAATACATTGCTAGAAAAATGAAATAAAAAACCCCAGGTATATGAAATACAGGTCCCACTTTTCTTCAATTATTAGATTTAAGAGACTTGAAATTACTCTGCTGGATTGCTCTACATTTTTTTTCAAAGTCTTATGATTTTGGTACTTAGTAAATAGTTTCTGGAGGGTAGCCATCAGTGGAATACACATGGAGAAGTGCTCACTTATATCTTTGCATAGGAAGCAAATCATCCAAGGCTTACATGAGGTCCTGGGGAAATGACTTCCGATTTTTTAAAAACTAATTTACAAATGAACATGGTGGTAGTGGTGGTGGGTGGTGGTCATTTTAAAGTTTTGGATCAGCCAGGCATGGTGGTGCACGCTTGTAATCCCAGCATTTGGGAGGCTGAGACCGGAGGATCCGGGTTTGGGGCCAGTCTCAGCTACCTAGTGAGGCACTCGGCAACTTAGGGAGACCCTGTTTCAAATAAAGAATAAAAAATAGGACTGGGGGTGTAGCTCGGAGGTAGAATACCCCTGAGATCAATCCCCAGTACCGCAAACAAACAAACAAAAAAGTTTAGGATCGCAAGGCATGGTGGCACATGTTTGTAATGCCAGTACTTGGGAGGCTGAGACAGGAGGATCCAGGTTTGCGGCCAGCCTCAGCTACTTAGTGAGGTCTTCTGCAACTTAGTAAGACCCTGTTTCAAAATAAAGAATAAAAAAATAGGACTGCGGGCATAGCCCAGAGGTAAGAATGCCCCTGGGTTCAATCCTCAGTACCGAAAAAAAAAAAAAAAAAAAAGTTTAGGATCATCTGTATGTATTTGCATACATAGAGATAATTTACTAAATTTTTCACTTTCTGGTCAGATATTTACAATTATATAAATATAGATAGACTCTTGAAATGAGGGAGATTTGATTGTTTGATTATTGGAAATACACAGTGAAGTCTCAGCCAAAAATTTAATTTCCCAACTTGCCCCTTCAGACACCAGAGTTATTTCTTTCCTGATCTCTATCATTTTGAACCTTTATGACGGAGGGGAAAGCGACATGCCAAAACTCAATCCAAACTGGAAAACCAAACAAAATTCTATTTCTTTTTTAACTCTGACCTTCAGCTTAAAATACTTAAGAGTAGAGTTCACAGAAATATCTTGTCTCGGATAGAGCTCATGGGACTTCTATTGGCAGTGAGAACAAGTCGATATATTGATGGATTTACTTGTTATTTAAGAAGTCTTGTCTTGCTTTCTGAAGCTTCTGGAGAGCCCTGGACTTTCTAAGGCTCACTTCCTTTACTACAAACAGGAATGGGAATGAAGAGGATGAGGGATGCACCAGATAGATTGCCAGGGCTTAGATAAATCCAGGATGCGTGCGTCTGTGTGTATGCGATAAATGGAAATCTATAGAGAAACAGCCACCTTGCTCTTGATTTTTCTTAATATTTCACTTGTTAATTCATGAATCAAAAGCTGGCCCCCATGATTTATTTATTTATTTATTTATTTATTTATTTATTTATTTATTTATTTTATTTTTTTTTGTGCAAGGCCAGCCTCAACATTATCCCATGATTTATTTTTAACCGCCAGTTTAGATTTGGCTTGATTCCATTTGTTGGCCATAGTAAATTCATCCATCCAATGACTCCATTATATATCAAATGACTCCATTATACTCTGATAATTTGATTTATTCATGTAAATATTCCTTTTCATTTACTTATTTAGAAAACATTTATTAACCATTTATATATATCCACAGCGATAGATACTGAGGAGGGCTGGAAGGAAACAGCATACTTGCAGAATATTGTAATAAACCCCAACACTCAACAGGTGAGCCTAAAACTGTATGCCCTATTACCTTACCTGTACAGTTACCTGTTTAAGCTAAAGCAGTTGAATGTCAAATGTCAGCATTCCAAGTACTTTGCTATTTAAAAATATTTCTTTTAAAAAAGGTTTTCTGAAAGGGAAGGAATTTGTACAATACATACATGTGAGTGGTAAATTATTTCATTGAATACCCTGTTCTCTTATGTCACCAAAGCATTTTATATTTCACATATTAAAAAGACTTGACTGTGTCTTTTTAATAGCTATTAAAGTTAACAGTGTTAGGACAATCTAAATAAACTGGAAAGGGAAAAATATACTCAAGTTTGGAAAGCATCGTTTTTTTCTTGCTGTAAGCACAGTAGCAAATTTGCAAACACATTTTCTTAGAATCAGAGGGATTTGTGGTCCAGGGCACCCATATGTTTAACTGATGTCATCTTTCTTTATATGTAGCTAAGCAATGTTATGAGCAATTTTTGGTGAATGATGTGTGTGTGTGTGTGTTGGAGATGGACGTATGAGTAGACATACAAGATAATCTAAATGAAATCAGAACAAAATATTAATGCTCCAGGCAAGCAATTAAGTTATCCTGAAATCTAGATAGAGAACAACATCAACAAATGTTCCAATTGTTGACATAGTTTTACAAAGAAGGAAAGCTGGGAAGAAAAATGTAAGGAAAGAGGCAAAGACACACACACACACACACACACACACACACACACACACACCACACACAAGAATGCACTGTATGCATAAATGGTCTTAAGCATAAAAAATACTTAAAATGTCTTTGGTATTTAATAATATAGTCATAATAAAGCTTAAAAGTACCTAAGAATTTTTCAAAGATTGCATATTTTTCTTGAACAAATCAGCTCTCAAATGACTAAGAAAACTTATTTTCCTTTATCACATTTGAAAATTTTAAAACATTTTGAAAGAAACATAGTAAAGCTTAGCATGGTCATTTAAATATAATTAGTCTCCTGAAATACAAGAATAGTTCAACATTATAATTATAATTATCAATTATTAATACATAAGGTGCCATGGGGGAATTAACCCTACTACACATTAAACACATTTTAAATCCTCAGTGATATTGATAATTAATATTTTTAATTAATAATTAAAACATAATTATAATTATATAATGAATTATATTAAAGATCTAAGAAGAAAAGTTATATGATTATCTCCACAGATGCTAAGGAAGACTCTTAAAAAAATTCAACTGTTTTCTTGCGTAGAAAAAGAAAACACACAGCCATGTGTGTGGCACACTCCTGTAATCCCAATACTTGGGAGGCTGAGACCAGAGGATCTGGGTTCGCAACCAGCCTCAGCTACTTAGTGAGGCACTCTGCAACTTAGTGAGACCCTGTTTCAAAATAAAAAATAAAAAATAGGACTGGGGGTGTAGTTTGGAGATAGAATGCCACTGAGTTCAATCTCCAGTACCACAAAGAAAAATAAAGAGAAAATAAAACAAAGAATTGGTTATTAAAAATGACTATACAATGCTGGGCATGGTGATTTATAATCTCAGTACTTGGGAGGCTGAGACAGGAGGATCACAGGTTAGAGAACAGCCATAACAATGTAGTGAGACTCCTAACAACCTAGTGAGACCCTGTTTCAAAATTAAAAAAAAAAAAAATTGGGTTGAGGGTATAGCTCAGAGGTAGAATGCCCTGGGTTCAATCCCCAGTACCACACACACACACACACACACACACACACACACACACACTGACTATACAAACTGGACCTAGTGGTGTACTGTAATGCCAGTACTTGGGAGGCTGAGACAGGAGGATTGCAGGTTTGAAGATAGCCTCAGAAGCCTCGAGATACCCTGTTTCAAAATAAAAATATAAAAGGACTAGGAGTGTAGCTCAGAAGTAGAATGCCCTTGGGTTCAATCAAAACAAAACAAAAAAAGATTATATACATGTACACCCACACACACAAACATACTTTTTTTTTTTTAAGCTCTAAATAAGCATCATACTTAATGGGTTTGCATTACTCTTAAGAGACGAACCATTATCAAAGTTTTTAAAACATGGTCTTAAAAGCACTAGAAAAAAAAGAAGACATTAAAGGTATAATAATTAGAAAGGAAGAGGGAAATCTATTACCATTTGCAGATAACTATAAACCTAGAAAACCCTAGATTGTTAACTAAAAAGCTGCTCTAAACAACAATAAAAGTAAACAACTAAAGAAAGGAGCAAGATACAAAATGAACACAGAGAAATCAGTAGCCTTCACATAGGTATGAACAACCAGTTAGAAATCATCTAGATGAAACTGGTCCATTTGCTAGCAATAACACCCATCTCTTCCAAAATAAACTTAAGAACTGTGCAAAACTCTTCAAGAAAAACTTTTGAGTATTCCCAAAGGATACAAAATGGACTTGAACCAGCAGGAAGATGCAGCTGGTTCTTAGATCACTCCACATTCTGAAGATACGATTTTTTAAATTCTAATTTAATTTGCTTCCAATCAAAAGTCGACATTTTTCTTCTGGAAATATACAAGGTGATTTTAAATAAAAGACAAACATGCAGGAAGATCCAGGAGCACTCTAGGCAAAAGGAGCCACGTTAAACATACTCTAAATCCTCAAGGATTAAAACAGCATGGCGCCGAGACATGGATGGACTGAAGGCACAACGGAATGAATGCAAAGTGCAAAAACAGACCCACGATATTCAGGAAGTTAGCATAAGAAAAGGGAAGCATTTCCATCAATAGAGGCAATGGACTAATTAATATCTCACAATTATAATTTAAAAAACTAATAAAATGGTGATGGGAATCATGAGAAGTCATCTGAAACAAAACAAAACAAACCAGTTGGCTCTATACCTTACATACACCAGAATAAACTCAAATGTGGATCAAATTTATAGGTAAAAAACGAAGCCGTAGCCAGGCGCGGTGGCGCACGCTTGTAATCCCAGCATTCGGGAGGCTGAGACAGGAGGATCCGGGTTCGCGGCCAGCCTCAGCTACCTAGTGAGGCACTCCGCAACTTAGTGAGACTTGGTTTCAAAATAAAGAATAAAAAATAGGGCTGGGGGTGTAGCTCGGAGGTAGAATGCCCTTGAGTTCAATCCCCAGTACCGCAAAAAAAAAAAAAAAAAAAAAAAACGAAGCCGTACAAATGTTAGAAGAAAGAGCCTTTTAAATGACAACTCAAAATCTAGAAGTCATAAAAGAAAAAATAATTTGATACTTTTGTAATAAGTTCTGCCATATAAAAAAAAAAACTTCTATTGGGTTAAGAAATCCATAAGCAATGATGAACAAAGTGGAAATAATAGCTGAGCTTCTCACCAAACAGAGAAAGCTTATCTCCCCAATACATAAAGATCTCTAGAAAGATAATGAAAAAGCAACTTCTCTGACTGGCCTATAGACAAAAGACATGAGTAGACAATTCAGAGCAAGAGAAATACAAGTGACCCTTAAACATATGAAATGATGCTCAACTTCCTCATCAGAAGAGAAACAAAAATTAAAACGACACAGAAATTCCACTTCTCACCTATCAGGTTAGCAAAAAACCCTTTGCACGCCCATCTACAGGCAATCGCGGGGAAATGGACACACTCGTGCATTGCTGTTGGACATGCGAATTGCACACCCCCTAACATGGCAATTTACAATAGTTCTTAAAAGTAAAACGCCCTCATCTAGGCACGGCGGTGCATGCCTGTAATCTCAGTATTTGGAAGGCTGAAATGGCCGAATCCCAGGTTCGAGGCCAGCATATTTCAACTTAGTGAGACCCTGTTTCAAGATAAAACATAAAACAGGGCTAAGGGTGTGCCTTGGACGCGTAGAACATCCCTGGGGTTCAATCCCTAGTAACACACAAACACATGCACACTTACACACACATCTGGAGTGTGCGTTGGAGGTAGGATACCCCTGGGTTTAATCTCCAGTAGCAAAAGAAGGTCAATTGCCTTTCCCTTCGCCCAGTGTGTACTTCTGGATCCTCTCCCCATCCTCCTGCATCCTGCTCCGTGCTCAGGACTGCAGCAGCATCTGCAGGCGCCCTGGCTCCTGGTTTCGGATTGGGTCCAGCCAGTGCAAGGCCTGGCAAGAGACTAGAACACAAGACTGAGGAGGAGAGGGGGTCTTGATTCCCTTGGCTCCTCCCCCTGGCTTCCCTGGCTAGGCTGTGCCTCTCTGCTGCAGGTCCTGAGCCCAGTCTCTCCCCTTGACTTTCCACAAACTGATGTAGCAGTGGCTCCTGCTATACACAGCCCTGGTACTATATGTAAATTGCCCTAAACCATATTTGTCCTGCATCCCCCAAAATACATCCAAGTGATGTGTGTATGTATGAATGTATCACTTTGAATCTCACTATGATGTATAATTAAAATGCACCAATAAAAGTATATATATACATATATATTTATAAACACACACACACACACACACACACACACACACACACACACACACACACACACTTGCTATGCTATCCAGGCAGAAAAATCAAGTATCATCTTAACCTTGGAGACTCATGAAACCTCTAAATGTGACTCAAAATTAGAATGCCCAGTGAGAGTGATGGAGGTCAAATGCTTTAAAACCAGGTGTCCTTGAGTGGAAAAGTAGTTATGAGTGTCCAACTAAGGTCAGCCACTTAGCAGGACAATGAGCTGTGAGCCCAGACACATGTTCGGTAGCAAAGTCTGTGTTCAACGGTGGATAAGAATTTCCCGAGGTCTTGGGAAGAAGTGACAACAGAGGTTGATCTGTCTGTGACGTTTCTGAATTCTGCAAATTTAGGGCCAACAGCACAGGGAGTAGTGACCAGGCGGAGAGCAAGTGTGATAAGGCTGAAGTGAAGACCCATGAGGGATACGGTTCTGTCCCGGGAGGCCAAGGTCCTCCCCACCCTGCCGCCCCTTAGAGGAAATGCCCCAGAGTCACCCTGTGGTCAGACTCACGCCTTCCTCATCTAATGGAAAGAAGGGGCGAAGGGAGAGGTGCATCACTGCCATCTTGTTCTCTGTGCGGATCCAGTCACCCAGGAAGGTGGCAGGAGGCTCAGCTGCCCGGCTGGCCACAGCAGGCTGTTGATATCATGGGCAGGAACCGTGAGGATCAGATTCCCGGCTCTGCCACTGAGTCTCTGTGGTCCTCCCACCCATCACCCAACCTCTCCAGGTCCCAGCTTCCTGCTCTGTAGGAGATAGAAAGACAGACAGACAGACTGGAGGAAGGAAGGGAGAGAAGAAAGAAGGAGAGAGGGAGGAAAGGAAGAAAAGTAAGAGGGAGAAGGAAGAAAGGGAGGAGGAGAAAAAAAGCCTGCTGAAGGTAGGTGGGACCTGAGACCTGTGTCACACAGGCCTGTTTGCTGAGGCAACCCCAAAGCAGAGCAAGGACGTTTTCTGGGGGTGGGGATCCTGTACAGACCCAGATTATAGAGCACCCAAAACGGCAAATGTTCACTTTTGTAATAAGCACAAATTGCCCATAAGTATTTCCTAAGATCAAAAAAATTGGAAGAACATGGATCTGAGTAGAAAAACACAGTAAACGAACCAGACATTTTTATATTAATTATTCCAGAGATAAGGTTATTATTTGTTCTAGAAGTGAGGATCACATAAAGGAAGAAGCAACAACTTGTAAGACCAAGAAGGACAGATCATGGAAGCCTCGGGTTTTTTTGAAATGAAGGGGTCAGGTTTTCCTGTCCATTATAGTACAATGGGAAGATCTTCTATCTTTAGTATTCTGTGGACCCTTTTTCTAACATGTTTCCTTCTGCTAGTCGCTCTTGGGGCATAATGTCGACGTTAATTGTAACAACGACAAGATAATTATTGCAAAAGTGTTCAAGGGAGTAAATGTTTACCAATCACATCAATCTCGGCTTGGGTCCAGATGCATTTTATAGTGGTAACAGATGTCACCTATTTGCAAACTCTTAACCAGGAAACCACTTAGCCCCCTCTGCTTCAGGGCTGAGACAAGTGACCAGTCCCTCGCACAAGTCATGAGAGTCAGAGGCCCTTAGAAGCAATATCATCCTGCCTCACCAAGGAGCAGCTTAAGGGACAGGGCCAAGATCATGCTGTAAAAGTGGGGTCAGCTTTAAAATCCAGGTGGGGACTGGCTAGTGCTGGTCAGAAGAAATGTTCTCCTCATTTTTCCATTCTTTGAATTCATTACCCAATCAGCACAGCATAAAACAAACAAATCAATCTGTAGATGACTTACATAGATGGTGCAGACTGGGAACATCTAGTATGGTGACCATGAGCCATCAAAAGCGAGGTTCTAATAACCAGCTAGGAATTTTCATCCTTTATTAAAGCCAGGGAACCCATGGACATAAATATTATACAGTGTGTGACTTGTGTGTGTGTTGTGGTACAAGAGATTGAACCCAGGAGCTTTCTACCTTTGAGCTCTATTTTATTTTATTTTTTTAAATTTTGAAACAGGTTCTCACTAAGTTGTGGAGGGCCTTGCTAAATTGCTGAGGCTGGCCACGAACCTGTGATCCTCTTGTCTCAGCCTCCCAAGTACTGGGATGACAGGCGTGCACCACCATGCCCTGTTCAATGTGTGATTTAATCATGTGCTAAGTGATTGTTATGCTTAATTGAATTTTATTGCCCTTTTGTTCCAATTGTGGTTCTCTCATTTTTTCATTAAGCAATTGATAATTTCACTAATCCAATTAATAAGAGAGGTTTTTTTTTTTTTCAAAACTGCATTTCAATCAAGAACAGGAAATAAAAATTCCAGACTCCTAGAAACATTCCGCATGCAAAAATAAACCTTCGAAAGGGATTTTGGTTAGGAAGAGGGGTGGCTTACAGTTGTCTCATAATTGTCAAGTCACTTAGAAATAGAACTGAGATTAGTTCCCTGGGCCAGGAATAGCAACAGAACAATTTTGTTAAAAAATAACCACAAAAATCACATTAGTCCATTTACAGATAAACAATGTCTAACCAAGCGTGTGGCATTATGCTGGCCATGTTTCTAGAGAATTCTTCCCTTTAATATCGAGGGTGATATTTACCCTAAACACTTATTATAAAAGTATGTGTTGTTCATTCTTTTGATACAGAGGCGCAGGCCTGTGTTGGTGTTACTGGGTTGAGGAGTAATTTAAATAAGCCCTTTGGTTTGTGCTGTGTACGAGAAGGCTTTACAAGATCTAATCTTTTCTAAACCTGGTATGTTCTTGATTCAGCAGAGCTTCCTAATTGTAGCTATTAGTCCCCCCTTTTTTTTGTGGTCTGTTCCGTCAATAGACTATTGAGTGTTCAGTAAATTAAGCCCAACGGCAGCCGACACACCAAGACAGACGTTAAATCATAGTCTGGCTGTTCCCACTCATTATTAGTATCTGTGAAATAGCTCTTACGCACAGGGACAGGGTTTAACATGATACACATTTGTGTCATTCTCAAATTTCCATACTGTACAATCAGGTATGTGAGGGCTTTTTTTTTTTTTTTTTTTCTAGGCAACAGGTGTGTTCTTGGAACAAAGTTCAGCAGCCCCCACTTCTGGCTTATGTGAGAGGCAGCAGCTGCAAGCTTAATGCCAATGACACATGGTTCGCTAAGAGAGAAAAAATAAACCACTTGTGCAAAGTATTAAAGCAACAGGCAGATGGACTAGAGCTGCCTGCACTTTGCTTTGTGTTACAGATGACGAGCGTTTCTCCCTTTCTCTCTCCCTTCTTACTTTTATTCTGTTTTTCAGAAACCATTTTAAAGCATAGATTGGGGTGCAGGGGTTACTGGGGATTGACCCAGGGGCACTGTACCTCCAAGATATAATCGCAACCCTTTTTATTCTTTAATTTTGAAACATGGTCTTGCTAAGTTGCTGAGGGTCTCACAAAGTTTGGGGGGCTGGCCTCAAATCTGTGATCTTCCTATCTCAACCTTCCAAGTATTGGGATTATAATCATGTGCCACCATGCCTGGCTAAAAACATAGATTTCTTTAAGCATTACGTGTTCCCTATTTTTTCTTTTTTTGGATTGGCAAAGATTTGTTTTGTGGTTGTTGTTCACTATTTTTTCATTGGAGCCATCCTGTTTACAGGCTGATGAGTGGAGAGAAGAAAAAACTTAATGTAAATGAAATTATACTTTATAACTCACTTTGTTCTAAAAAGAACTTAAAGGGACTTTTAAAATAAAATTTAAGCTGGGCTGGTGGCACTTGCTTGTAATCCTAGTAGGAGGCTGAGACCAAAGGATTGCAGGTTTGAGGACAGCCTCGGCAAGTAGTGAGACTCTCATCAACCTAGTGAGACCTTGTTTCAAAATAAAAATAAAATAGGGCTGAAGTTGTAGCTCAGAGGTAGAATGCCACTGAGTTCAGTCTTCAGTACCTATCCTCCAAAAAAAAGAAAATACAGTTTAATTTAGAAAATTAACCTATGAATTTTTTAAAAATTGTATGGATTCCTTGCAATAATATACCTTAAGTGGAATCCATTGTGATATATTTATACCTGCACATAATTTGGTCAACTTAATTCCCCAGTACCTCCTTAAAGGAACTATTCACAAATTGATTTGAAGATGGTGCAATCTGACATCTTTTGAAATGTAAAGGACTATTTATTTATTTATTTACCTATTTTGGTACTGGGGGTGGCATCCAGGGACCTTCTACCTCCAGGCTACACCCCCAGACCTATTTTATTTCTGATGGGGAAGCAGGGTCTCGCTAAGTTGCTGAGAGCCTCACTAAGTTGCTGAGGCTGGCCGTGAACCTACAATCCTCCTGTCTTAGCTTCCTAACTACTGGGATTACAAGCGTGCACTACCATGCCCAGCTAAGGACTACTTATTTATTGGCCTTATTTTACTCTCCAGTGAAAAGTTTCTGTCTAGAATTTTTTTTTTTTTTTTCAGTACTAGGGATTGAACTCAGGGGCATTCTACCTCCAAGCTATACATGCAGCCCTATCCTTTATTCTTTATTTTGAAACAGGGTCTCACTAAGTTGCAGACTGCCTCACTAGGTAGCTGAGGCTGGCCTCGAACCCGGATCCTCCCAAATGCTGGGATAACAAGTGTGCGCTACCTCGCTCGGCCTTGTCTAGAATTTTTGTGAGATACTACCAGTAAGAGTTAAGATGTATTGTGTACTACTACAGAAGCATAATGTTGACATTAGTGAATGGTATTGATGATGACACAGAAATGATTGTGATAGCATTCATGGGTATAAAAATGCATCAACCACTCAAGTATCCCTCTGAGTGTTTTGGGGACAATATTCTTCTGTGTATGTCAGGCATAGTCCTGCCTCTGCATACAAGAAGTTCTGCCAATAGCTGGCTGCAGATGAGGTTTCTTGTAAATAAAAACATGGAGGGATGCCGGGCGTGGTGGCACACGCTTGTAATCCCAGCATTTGGGAGGCTGAGACCGGAGGATCCGAGTTCTCGGCCAGCCTCAGCTACCTAGTGAGGCACTCGGCAACTTAGGGAGACCCTGTTTCAAAATAAAGAATAAAAAATAGGGCTGGGGGTATAGCTCGGAGGTAGAATGCCCCTGAGTTCAATCCCTAGTACTGAAAAAAAAAAAAAAAAAACCAAAAACATGGAGGGAAAGAACAGATCAGTGGAACGACAGAACTATGTGACAGATCTCAAGTGGATGTGGCTTGGTACACAGACTTTTCTGGAACTTCAGTATAACACAGCTCTTTCACCAATGGGTATTTTGACAGAAATATTTAATAAAATGAAAGTTGTAAAAAAAAAACAACTTTGTTTTTCTGAGATGTGGCAAACAAATACATTGCAATGCGATGAGGTGAGCAAATATTTAACTATATTCTTGGAACCTCTGGTATAACGGAATCACTAGGTCCCCTGCAAGACCAGTGTCTTGCATATTATATTGCATGAGGGAAGGGGCAAGGAGAGAACTGCTGCTTACTCATTTTTTGTTTTTTGTGTTTTTTTTTTGCGGTACTGGGGATTGAACTCAGGGGCATTCTACCTCCGAACTATACCCCCAGCCCTATTTTTTATTCTTTATTTTTTGAAACAGGGTCTCACTAAGTTGCGGAGTGCCTCACTAAGTAGCTGAGGCTGGCCGTGAACCTGTATCCTCCAGTCTCAGCCTCCGGAATGCTGGGATTACAAGCATGCACCACCACGCCCGGCTTGCTTACTCGTTTTTTAAAGCCCCAAACCATAACTTTATTCAAGAACTGGATTTTCTGTGAACCTATACTGAAAATGGTTTTGCCAGGGTTGCCCCAGGGGTGAGAACATTATAGACAGATGGATTTAGAATTCAATTCTCCATGACAAAGACCCGTGAAAAAGAAGAGCCAATTCATGACCAACTTCAGGGATGAGGCTCACATTTTTAAAAGTATAAAGAGTGTCTACAACCAGGAGGCTGGCCTAGACATCTTCAAGGTCTCTTCCAGTCCAGGGGTTCTCAAGTTCTATGACTTTGCTTTTACTTGGGCTGTACTTTAAAAAAGGGGAGAAAAATGGAAAGATACACTTCACAACATTTACCATCTTAACCATTTTTAAGTGCACGAGTCAGTAAGGTTAAGTACGTTCACATAGTTGTGCAGTCTCCAGAACATTTTCATCTTGCAAAACTAAAACTCTGCACCCATTAAACAACTCCTCACTCCTCAGCCTCTGACAACACCACCATTCTGCTTTCTGTCCCTGTGAATTTGACCACTCATGCAAGTGGAATTACAGGGTATTTGTCTGTTTATGGCTGGCTTATTTCCCTTAGCATAATGTCTTCAAAGTTTATCCATTTTATAGCAGGCACAGGATTTTCTTTTTCTTTTCTTTATTCCCCTCCACCTTTCCTCCTCCACTAGGATTTTCTTTCTTGTTAAGGCTAAATAATATTCCACTGTCTGTACATACCACATTTTTTTTTAAACCCATTCAGCTGCCAATGGGCACTTGACTTGCTTCCACCTCTTAGCTATTGTGAATAGCGCAGCTATGAACATTGATGGACAAATATCTCCTTGAAATCTGGCTTTTAATGCTTTTAGACATATACCCAGAAACGATTGCTGGAACAGTTTTTCTTAAGGGACTGTCATTCCATTTTCCTTAATAGCCATACCATTTGACATTCCCCCCGACAGAGCACAAGGATTCCAATTCCTCCACATCCTCACCAATACTTGTGAATTTCTGGGTTTTCCTGAGAGTAGCCATCCTAACAGGTATGAGGTTCTATCCCCAGACTACACTTTAAGGACAGAAGAAGGGTGGCTGGTGGCTAAGATAGCTTGGCTGAAGCATCCATTTTACTTTATTTTATTTTGCTATTGGGAACTGAGCCCAGTTGTAGTCTACCTCTGAGCTATATCCCCAACCCTTTTTATTTTTTTGTTTGGAAACAGGTTCTTGCTAAGTTTCTGAGGCTAGCCTTGAACCTGCAATCTTCCTGTCTTGGTCTCCAAAATACTGGGATTGCAGGCATATCCTACCACACCCAACTTGAAGCATCCTTTTTGAAACACAAGCCACATTCCCTCAGTCCTCTGCCCAGTGTCCTCCGTGGCCTCCCATCCCACTGGGAATAAAACTGCTCTCCCGGGGTGAGTCCCTTTGATAGTTCTCTCCCTAACTCACCTTCTGCTTGACCTTCTACTCTGCCGAGAACATGCTAGCGTCTTCCATCCTCTGGGCCTTTGCCCCTCTGACCTTCTGCCCTGAGATTCTCTTCCCACATCACTACCAGGCTCACTCCCTTCTCCACTCAGGCCTCTGCTTAAATGTCACCTGCTCAGATACACCTTCCTATAACAACCTCCTGCTCCCAGCACTTCCTACCGCACTATCATGCTTCCCCTCCCTCCCTCCCTCTCTCTCTCTCTTTCCTTCTCTCTTGTTACACCCACTGTTATTGGTTTGGATCTGAAATGTCCTTCCAAAACTCGCGTGTCAAAGGCTTGGTCCTCAGTGTAGCAATGTCTGGAGCTGGGGCTCTGAAGAAGTGATAGGGTCATAAGGACATAGACTTCAACTTCATCAGTACATTAATTCACTTGAGGGACTGATAAGTTGACTGGATTTAATGGCAGCAGTGGAAACTGCAGGCACATGGGACCTAGTTGGAGGAACTAAGTCGCTGAGACCGCGCCCTTGGGGGATGCCCTCCCCCACCCTGCCCCCTACTTCCCGGCTGCCATGAGCGGAGCAGCTCTCCTCCACCACATCCTTCTCATCTTGGGCCCAAAGCAATGGAGCTAGTGGATCATGAACTGAGACCTCTGAAACCATGAGCCCAAACAAACCTTCTCTTCCATTAAGTGGTTTTCCCCATGTTATTTGTCACAGAGATGAAAAGCTGACCGACACACCAACACTACCTGAATCTGTTTGCACATTTATATATGTCGTCTATAAAGAGTAAAGTAGAAGTTCTGTGCAGGAAGGGCTTGACCTCCGTTGTTCACCCCAGACCTCCCAGCTTCCAGAATGGTGCCTGCCAATGACCCATCAGTGGTTTCTGCAGAAAGGACTAAAGGAATGATGGCGTGAGTGACCGTTTTAGCTACTGCCTGCCTGGCCAGGGTAAACGATGAATCAACACAATCTCACACCCTGACATTTTATCATGCCATTAATGCCATCAGAGGCTGGGCAGGACACTCCACATTCTCCACCGAGAGCAGACGCCCAAGTACTCACGTGAGTCTCCACGTCACCAGCCAGGATCCTGCTGTTCTTTAGAAAGTCGGCTACCATGCCGTTCATCAGCTTATCGAAGGCCTCCACCGAGGGCGCCACACCTTGGAAGAGGAACGTTTCGTTATTCCCTGGTGGCTGAAGGAAAAGCTAGGACTGTCTTGCAGTCCTAGGTACTAGGTACTAGTCCTAAGTACTAGTACTAGGTACTAAGGAAACCTAATGTCATCTATGTCGTTGTTACTAATTCACTCACATAGTCATTCTTCCACTCAGCGACCATTACTTTGGACTTTTCTAATGGTTCAGGAAAACATTGTTTTCCTATTATCCAGCCTCTTATGTAAGGACTTTCACCTCCATCGCTCCATTTCATTCTCCTCCAAGCCCAGTGAGGTAAGTAGTACTGTCACCCTGTCACAGGTGAGGAAATGGGGGTACAAACACAGCCGGTGCAGGGCCAAAGCTACAGACCAAGCAAAGGGCAGATCCCCAAGCTGAATAGAACTAGATTCAACCTCAGCCACTGGACTTTCCTCTACGACAACCCGTCCAGGTGCTTTAGCATTTCTGCAAATAGTTTCCAAGGGTCCTCAGGACAATGAAAAACCGTAACGAAGCTTGGCATAGTGGTGCACTGGTAAGCCCAGTGCTGAGGAGGTTGAGACAGGGAGATCACAGGTTTGAGGCCAACCTCAGCAACTTAGAGAGACTCTCAGCAACTTAGTGAGACCCTGTTTCAAAACAAAAAATTTAAAAAAGGGCCAAAGGTGTAGCTTGGGGGTAGAATGCCCCTGGGTTCAATCTTTAGTACCAAAAAAAAAAAAGAAAAGGTATAGTAAACTCTGGGCAAGGAGGCAAAGATGGAGAGACAGCCATAGTGGGAATGAGAATGAGAGGGATTGCTGAGCAAATACGTGAAGGGCTTTGATCTACATTGTTGTAAAAGTTGATGTGACAACCACCTAGCCAGTCTTCTCTATGTTTCTTTTCTGCCTTGTTTTTTTTCTTTTGGTACTGGGGCTTGAACTCAGGGGTATTCTACCTCTGAGATACATCCCCAGCCTTTCTCATTTATTTATTTAATTTTTATTTTGAAACATGGTTTTGCTAAGTTTCTAAGGGTCTCACTAAGTGGCTGAGGCTGGCCTTGAACCTGTGGTCCTCCTGTCTCAGCCTCTCAAGTACTGGGATTATAAGTGTGCACCACCACCAGGCGCCTGGCTTCCTGCTTTTTAATGAACTGAAACACATCTAAGTCCTTGATTTCTTGTCCCTGACACTGAGAAACAATGTTGAGAAACTCGGCACCCACAAGCTATTAAAATGCAAACCAAAATCCAGCGTTCCCTCCCTTCTATTGTTCAAAGATATCATCCATGCTTATAAAACTATAGGCAATAGCTCCCTTCCTTTCCCTTTTCTCCCAGATGCCCATTTTCACAGGCCCAAAACGGTGAAGGAACCAGTTATTTACAGCTCTCCGCACCTACCGTCAAACTTCTAAGCGGACTCTTGTGAGCAATCTTAAAGTTCAAAACATTTCCGGTTACAAAAGGGCATGAGCCCCAAGATTCCTACGGGTCCATTTGGAAATGGAAAAACCTGTCTGTTGCTATGGGAGAGTCCCGAAAGGTCTCTGCTGAGTATTTAAAGTGGGAGAAAGCGTTCGAAACGCCACGGAGGCCTCTACCTAGCAGACAGCACAACGATGAAAGGGAACGTTCTCTAATTTCTTTCCATACTTTGCTCTGCTCCGCAGCCTTTAAAGATGGATCGGTCCTCTCTCCGACTGCATCTTCTGAGCAGCTCTTAATCAAAGCATTTGTAGCTCTGAATAGTAATGCAGGAGACCAAAGATTCTGCAGGATTAGGACTGTATACAATTTATCTAAGACGTCCTTGCACCTACATAGTGCTGGTCCCTTGTACCAAAAATATTTCTTTGATTGTTAAAATGAACTTATCTACTTGTGTGTGTGTGTGTGAGGGGGAACTACATCATAAAACATGTCATAACACTAACATCATAACATCTATGGAGTATATATTTGTAATGGATTGTGTTCCTTCTAAATGCAAAAAACACAAAAAACAAAACCGGTGTGATGGCATGTATGCCTGTAATCCCAGTATTTGGGAGATTGAGACAGGAAGATCACAGGTTCAAGGCCAGCTTCAGTAACTTAGTAAGATCCTCTGCTGAGATCCTGTTTCAAAATAAAAAGGGCTGGAGGTGTAGCTCAGATGTAGACTGCCCTTGGGTTCAATCTCTAGTACTAAATACATAAAAAAAAATTTTTGTGGTGTTGGGATCAAACCCAGGGCCTTGCCATGCTGGGCAAATGCTTTGCCACTGAGCTACACAAATAGCTCCTAAAAAAATTAACTATAGTTATAATAATGATAATATTTATATTTAAGGTGCAAAGTTGTTCTTAGGATCTTGTTAAAAGCAGAATTTAGAAAACTACCATGACTTACAAATTCAGAAGACATGGAAATGATGTTGTTTAGGCTTTGCAAAATGTTTTAAGGATGGCTATCATTCAGACATTTTACTAATTATCCTGTTTATTAATTACCCTACTTCTTTCAAGTAGGATATAAATTGCCAGCTGTTGTTTTAGAAGATCTTTGCTTTAATAGTTGGCTTGAAATGATTTGCTACACTAGAAAATATTTGTTTAAACACCAAATAATTAAATTATCCATCCTTCAATTTTACTTAGCTTATAAATCTTTCCAGAAAAAAAAATTCCTTGTTTATAAAGAAAACCTTGAGTTCAGCCTGCTACCTCTCTCGATATTGGAGGTTCAGATTACTGATTTTTTTTTTTTTTTAATTTATTCAACAATATGGTAGCATCTCCTTGGAAGTTAGATTTTCACTTTCTTTTGTGTATTCACAGGCTTTCCGTTTGTGGTCAGCGATCTCAGAGAACAGTCGGTATTCACTGAGTGACGACAGCGTCATGAAGCAAAGTGACTGAAGAGAACATGAAAATATATTCCTACAAGGAAGGAATATACCAGTCCCATGTACCAACTGTGTCGTTAGTTAACAGACAGCAGCTCAAAATGAAATCGGAGATGTGTTTCAGTTGGCACGGAAAAAAAAAAAAAAAATGTCCAGGCCCCTGGCAGCCTCCCTTTACACGACACCCCTCTCAATTCATTCAAAGCATTTGAATTTTTCATTCTGTTCAAGGGGAAAAGACACATTTGCGCCCACACAGTCATTTTTGTCCCAGTGCCTGTAGCATGAGGCACAGCTCCAAATATGCCTGAGATTCTAGAAGCACCAAGGTAGATCTTTCCTGGGGAAGCAAATTTGAAGCCTCCCCTTCCCCCCTAAGGCTTTTCTCAGCCCCCCCAAGGCTGATGGGATTCAAACCGGGTCAGATAAGGAGGAGAGAGATGCATGCAGGATGAGAATAGAATTGCCATATTAACTACAGATCCCCCGTCCAATTTGAATTTCAGATAAGCAATGAATACATTTTGGGTGTAAATGTGTACTGCTGCACAGTGCAGTCCATGCAGTATTGGGGACACATTTGTACAAAAAAAACCCAAAAAAACAAAAAACAACTGTTCTTTATCTGAAATTCAAACTTAACTAGTGTCCTGTATTTTTATTTATTAAACTGCAACCTCAAACAAGAACAAACTGTTGATAATTATTGTAGATAACTTGGAGAGTTTGCCTTATAGGGTAACCTTTCAAAGAAAGTACTTACTTTTCTATTTTGGATTGTGCAATTTTTAAAATATTGTGTGTGTTTGTGTGTGTGTGTGTGTGTGTGTGTGTGTGTGTGTGTATTACTGGGGACTAAACCCAGGTGTGTTCTACCTTTGGGCTACACCCCCAGCATTTTTTATTTATTTATTTTGAAACAGGGTCTTTCTACATTGCTGAAGGTCTCACTAAGTTGCTGAGGCTGGTCTAGAACCTGTGATCCTCCTGTCTCAGCATCCCAAGCACTGGGATTACAGATAAGCATCACCACACCCAATTTAAAATCTTTTTTTTTTCTAAGCATGGTACTAACCTCAGTTTTCCAAGTATATTTGGTGAGAAACAGGTGAGGGTAAAACAATGTGAGGTGACTCTGTTACCTCGGTCAGATTTGGCTCCACATTTTAAAACTAGCTTCCTTCAAAACTGAAGTTCCAAAATATAGTGACTTGTTCTCCTTTAAATCAAATTTTACAGAATGATAATACCTTCCAACTTACATTGTAATTGAGAACATTTGTTTCTTTTTTGATAATTACTGAGATAACATAGTCATTGAGTATTGGAACAGCCATATAAGCACTAACACGAAAGAATAATGACATTTGGTATATGGATTATGCTCTTAAGAGACTCAGAGTTTGGTAATTTTTGGTAGATGGTGGGCTGAAACATTTTTTTAAATTTATTTTTTTAAATTGGTGCATAAATATGTACATATTTAAAGGAAAGAAAGTCTCTCTCTCTGTCTCTCTGTCTCTCGGACTACTTGCCTCTGGTTAATGTTATAGTCATGGGTAAAGAAGCGAGGAGGGAAGTTGAGGAAGTAGGTGGCCATGTGTCTGGAGAACTAAATGAGAAGGACAAAATCAAATGACCCACGTAGAGACCAGTCATGACAACGGCGTGCGGTGCGGCCCTACCTCCGGAGACACCGTTGACTTCGCCACAGCTCCCAGGAGGCCTGTGTGACCCTGCAGACAACAGCTCCAGCCGGATGACAGCGCGCTCCAGCCTTTCCACCAGCTCCTGCATGCTGGCCATTCTAGGAAGACAGGCACAAAGGGACGCTGCATGAGCACCAGGGAGGATTAGCGGGCTGACAGCTTTCCACTTGACAAGAAGAAGAACCGTAGGGAGTGGCCTTCACGACCTAAAGACTGTTTATACCATATGTGAAATTCAGGAGGACATAAAATTTGGAGAAAACAAAAAAACCCCAGCAAATTATGTTGAGCTTGCTTGAGCTTATTTTGTACTCAGTTCAATTCAATGCTTTTTATGTCACGTACCAATTAATGTATAAGCACAAGTGGTGTAAAACTCCCTTTATATCATTCTCCAGTGCCTGCCTGCACGCCTCCTGGCATGGTGGCACACGCATGTAATCTCAGTACTTGGGAGGCTGAGACAGGAGGATTGCAGATTCCAAGCCAGACCCTAGTGAGACCCTGTTGCAAAATTAAAAGTAAAAAGGGCTGGGTGTGTAGCTCAGAGGTAGAATGCCTCTGGGTATAATCCCCAGTAACAAAAATAATAAATAAAAGTTAAGAGCCTGCCTGTGCGCCTCCTTGTCACATGGTATAACTTAGATACAGCACTTCCTTTTTAAAAGCCCATGAACACAGATCTGAAAATTAATATCGCCAACTCTTACTCCGCTAAATGGTAGGAGCATATGTTAACTCTTTCCAATAATTGCTTTCTGTTAAGTATAACTCTCCAGGGGACTCTAAACCCAGGGATAATTCTTGTTTACTCAATTGCTTGAAACCAAACAGCCCGGTCCAGAAGGATGAGTTTGCGAAATGTGCATCACTGAGCAGGCAAGGGGAGGCCAGGCCTCCACGTGCTATTTGGTAGCATCAGTTGGTCTCAGTGTTTCTGTTGCTGGATTACTTTAAATTCAATGATTCTGAATGGTGGGGATTTTAATTAAAAATATTTATTTTCCTTCTATAAGGCTGCTGGTTATTTTCAGGCAAAATTTAATGTTAGGTGGGGTGGTTTTTTGGAGACGAGATCTTCATTTACCCAGTAATTTTATTGTTTTTGATTTTTTTCTAACTCTGAGCTTCACCTCCAGCTCTTTTCATTTTTTTTTATTTACCTACTAAGTTGGTGGGGGCCTTGCTAAGTTGCTGAGACTGACCTCAAACCTACAATCCTCCTGTCTAAGCCTCCCAAGTACAAGAATTGTAGCTGGCTCCAGCAATTTGTTTTTTCCCTCCCTTCCTTCCTTCCTTCCTTCCTTCCTTCCTTCCTTCCTTCCTTCCTTCCTTCCTTCCTTTCTTTTTTTTTTTTTTTTTGCGGTACTGAGGGTTGAACTCAGAGGCATTCTACCCCGAGCTATACCCCCAGCCCTATTTTTTATTCTTTATTTTGAAACCGAGTCTCACTAAGTTGCAGAGTGCCTCACTAGGTAGCTGAGGCTGGCCGCAAACCCAGATCCTCTGGTCTCAGCCTCCCGAATGCTGGGATTACAAGTGTGCGCCACCACGCCCGGCTATTTTTTTTTTTTAATGCTGGGGATTGAACCCAGGGCTTCATGCATACTAGGCAAGCACTCTCCCACTGAGCTACATCTCTAGCCTCCAGCTTCAGTATTCTTGCTAGAATAAATAGGGACTGAAGCTGACTAAGATTGGATTGGGTAGGCCATCCTTCCTGCTTCCAAACAGATATTTAAATGAGAGTGTGGGAGATAAGTACCTTAAAACTATTGGCCCCAGAATTTCCATTTCCATTCCTCTGAAGAATAAAACCCAGCCTCATTTGGCTGGGTTCATGAGAACCACGTTGAAGACAGCATAACCCTGGCCATCCCTAATTATGGCTGCCTCTGGCAAAATCAGGCTGCTGCCCCAAACAGAACAGAACCTGCCCCCTCTTCAGCAGCGCCTGTGGTTTTACTCATTCTTAAGAACTTTCCAAGCATCATGCTGAGCAAAGGTGGAGCAGGGTGTGCTGAATCAGAGATACTGCACGAGTAGGTGGCCTTGCTCTGAGATGGGTAAATATTTTATATTTCTCCTGGGAACCAGGTCAACACATTTCTCATTTGTATTTTGCATCTCACTCATGTTGAGTTGGCTACAATTGGTGACGCACTGCTGCGTTTTTCCAAGGCAAGGCTATGCTTATCAAGACATGTGTAAGTCTCTGACACTCCGCATCCCCACGTCAGTCATGCACGGTGGAGGCAGGGCTCCATGTCTATTTTGGAAAGTCATCTCTCTGAAACTGCCAGCAGCGACTCTTTTCAAAATATGGAGCAGCATTCTCTGCACAGCTGAAATCAGCATCGAATCCTTAGGGGATTCAAAATTAGAAGTTTCTCATCTATTCTTTTCCTCTTCGCGTCAGAGCTTTTTGATTTCATCGAAATTGAAGAGGGGGTAAAAAAAAAAAAAAAGAGGAAGAAGAAATTTAATTGAATCCTTTACATAATCTTTCTGCAAAGGATATGGGTATCTTGAAGGCCATTTGAGAACCGATGAAGGCCGCTGGAATCTTTTAATAGTTGCCCATCTGTTCACAGTTATCTCTGTTCCCTGTTATTCAACTTGCCAAATGTTACCACCATGGACTTAGTCTCTCTGATAGGGGGGAAAAAAAGTGTTTGCTTTGTTAGCAAGTTCCCTACCCCCCAACAGAAGAGCATGGACAACCTCCAGCCACTTCCAGGGAGCCCAGATCAGGCTGTTTGGGGCGGGCCTGTTACATTTCACACTTAGGACTGCCATCTCTGACAGTGGCTTAATCAGACTCCCTGACAAGACCCAAACTCACACCATCTAATAGTGCTCCATATGTTGAAAGACGCCAGGAGTCGGTCTGTGAACTGCAGGGCTGGGCAGATTGCTATGGAATGCGCTCTCAGAGCCACTCAGATGTCACTTGCCATAAAATCACTAGGAGCAAAACTTAAGTCTCCCTACAGCTTCTACCGAGACCAACATGTAGCTCCTACAAAGAGGCTGGGAAGATGCCTCTGGGCTTAAATTTTTAGAACAGGTTCTAGAGTTCTTTCCGAAGCACGAAAGAAAGAATGTACCAGGATACATGTTGGCATTCCCAGGGAGACTGATGAGGTCTAAGCCCTCTCCTCTCAGACATTCTCTCTCTCTCTCTCTGCATAAGCTCTCAGCTGCTATCCAGGCCCTTGAGAATGAGGGAAAGAACAGAGCTGCAGATCCTCCAAATTCTTCCCAGGGAGTGCCTGCCATTCGCCTTGGCTTCTCAACGTGGATTTAGCCAAGTTTTGACCGGAGCCAGGAATTAAGAAGCAGGTGGAGGAGACACATAGGGTAGTCAAAGCAAACACGACAGAAAGGGCAGGGAAGGAAAGACTTAGAGAGGAGTGGAGGGGAGGGCAGACAGGGGAGTTTGGGTCAGGGAGGCCAATGGAGTAGGGGGATTCAGCAAGATGGCGGGACAGGAGAAAGTCTAAGAATCAGTGGAAGAGCAAGCAGCCAGATTCACAGCTGGAGAATCAAGAGAGAGAAACAGACACACCTCAGTTTCTAAGCATAAGATTCAGGCACCAACCCCAAGATGAGGTTCATAGCCTCATCATGGCTCACAGAGGATGCACGCACACCAGCACCAGCCCAGAGGGGGAGGGTGTGTGGAAGTTTGAAAAAGAGGGAGGAGCTTAGCATTTCATGACTTTATCCTCTTGTAGATCTGTCTTAGGAAACTTTGCTTGAGGCCAGACATGGTGCATGCACACCTGTAATCCCAGTACTTGGGAGATTGAGACAAGAAGATTGTACTGGGATTACAGGTGTGCGCCACCACGCAGAGCTGAGGATTCTTTTTTGAGTTTCCTTCTGATGAGATATATACCCATCCTTGTTTGTCATTGATTTTTCTTACTTGAATTTTCCCCTCACCTTTTCTTTCTTTTTTTTTTTCTGTTTTCTTTGAATAACATAATCATTGTGCATATTTATAGGATATAGTGTGAGAATTCAATATATGTGTACAAATGTGTAACCATCAAGCGAGGGTGACTGGAGTCTCCATCTCCTTATACATTTATCACGTCTTTGTGCTGGGAAGCTTTGAGATCCTCCCTTTGCGTTCTTCATAAAATATAAAATAAGTTGTAAATTATAGTCACCCTACTGTAATGTAGAAAACTAAACTTATTCCTCCTTATCCAACCATATATCCGTATCCATTTTTTTCTTTTCTTTTTTTTTTTTTTTTAATGGTACTAGAGGTTTAACCCAGGAGCAGTAACAGATAGCTACTATTTTGTAAAAATATTTTGCCTTATTGATCATTTTACAAAACTCATCCTTGAAGTACAGATACTTAGTTCCTACCACGGTTGAACTCTATGCCATCCATGGTTAGGCTCACAGGCAGTGATTATGAGTAAGGACTGATAGAGAAGGCATCTCTATCCTTTTTCACAACAATTCCCAGAAAGGAGAGTTCCACACACTTTCAAACATTTTACATGGATTCAATGGTCTTGCTCAACCTGGGTAGTAGAGATGCCATGACTTTGAAGTCAGACATACCTGGATTTGTACTCTGGCTCTTGTCAACTAGGAGACTTTGGGGGAAGAGCTTAGTTTTGCTTTGCTTCAGTTACTACCTACACACAGGCTAACTAAGAAGTATAGAGATATATAAAGTCTGGAACATGGTCAGTGTTGAACACACTAGCTAATGTTAGTAAGACGCTCCATCTCATTTCTCCCTCAGGGGCTATAGTCAGAGTATTTAAAACGTTAGGCAGTCATCAACAAAATCTGGCCAATGGAAAAGATGTAAGTTTTTTTCAACATTTCATTATTCTCCAACATTTGTTTTCTTTCTTTATGTGTGTATGTGAGAGAGGGGGGTACTGGGAATTGAACCCAGCAGAATTGCTTCTGAGCTACACTCCCAGCCCTACTTTATTCTTTATTTTGAAATAAGGTCTCACTAAGTTGTGGAGGGCCTCACTAAGTGGCTGAGGCTGTCTGTGAACCTGCGATCCTCTTGTCTCAGTCTCCCAAGTACTAGGATTACAAGCAGCACCACCTTGCCCAGCTTTCTTCCAATATTTCTAATTGAGATTTTCTGTGAATCTATGTGTAATGGTTACTAGGAAATGAAAAATTTGGTATGTAACTAGGTTTTTTTTGTCATATATTTTCCTTGTGAATAACTCTCTTTTTTGTTTCTTTCCTTTTTTTTCTTCTTTTTTTGGTACTGGGGATTGGACCCAGGAGCATTCCACCTCTGAACTACATCCCAGACTTACTTTGAAACAGGGTCTAGCTAATTTGCTGAGGCTGGCCTCAAACCTGCAATCCTCCTGTCTCAGCCTCCCAAGTACCAAGATTACAGACATGTGCCAACAGACCCAGCTAACTATCTTGCTTTTAAATAGCTTTCCAAAAATAGTGCAGAACTATTTTTGAAAAACATCTCTCTTTCACCCCTCCACCCACCCCCCCATACTTCACCCAAACCACCCCCCACCCATTGGTGAAGGGTCTGTGAAGCTTTTTACCCAACTCAGTCTGTCAGGTATAAAAAGCAGCTGCTGTGGTTATTTTGTGTACGGACACTCGGCACCACAGTGAAAATGGTGATAAGCCCAGAATAACAGCCTATTTGTCTGGATTACATCCTCAATGTCTGTAAGACACTCTGTCCAATTAAAATACTCCCCTGGGCTTCCTATTCTGTTAGCACATGTACACCTGGCCTCCTAAGGAGCCCGATGGAAAGCTTTCCACAAGCCAAGGTCCCATCTCCCTCTTCCTCAAACCTCCAGCCGAGTCCAGCTTGGTGCCACACACCTAGAGAATCCTATAGGTATTTTCTGATCGACGAATTAATTGGCTGCCACTCATCACTGCCTTTTCCTTTCCTGCCCACGCACTGGCACCAGCTCGGATCAGGCTGGAAGCCAGGTTGTTCACAGGAGAAATGTCCATTTAAAAGTAGGCACTAGATTGGCTTTCCCTACTTGGAACCTCCGTGGCATTCTACTGTGATTCTAAGAGCACAGTTGTTTTCTCCAAAGACAAACCTCCCAGTCTTCTGTGGCTCCTTTTTTTCATTAGGATTTTCAACTTAAGAACAACAACAACAAAAAGCTTGACAGTGTTCAAAAGGTTTTGCAAATTCTTCACTGTGAGTTCATAAAACAAGGAAGGGAGGAAAGCTACATTTTCATGTTAATTAAAGAGCAGAGACTTGCAGGCTTTCTAACTGCTGGTCCAAAGTTCTCCTCACTAGGTCAAAGATGGTGCAAATGATCCTGGTAAAGGTGACAGACCCAAAGAGGAAACAGACTTGAAGTGACAAGAAATTGAAGACTTCTAAGCCTTTCCTCATGGTGAAGTCAGAAACCGGTTTATAGAGAGACCTCTCTGCCAAAAAGTAAAGTCACAATGGACTGATTTCTCTATAATTGCACTAAAATTAAAAAAAAAAGTTTGCTATGTTTGCTAAACTATCATCAAAATCACATTCTCCTAGATTGCTAAATTCTTCTTACCAATAGTATATAAATGCTGGGCATAGCAGTGCATACCTGTAATCCCAATACTTGGGAGGCTGAGACAGGAGGATTGTAGTTTTGAGGCCTACCTGAGTAATTTAGGGAGACTCTGTTTCAAAATAAAAAATAAAAAGGGCTGGGGGTACAGCTCAGTAGGAGAGTGTCCCTGATTTCAATCCCCAGTCTCTCTGTCTGTCTGTCTCTCTCTCTGTCTCTCTCTCTCTCTGTCTCTCTCTTTCTCTGTCTCTCTCTCTCTCTCTCACACACACACACACACACACACACACACACACACACACACACACTTCAGAGGAGAAGACCCTCCACTTTGAGAATTAGCTTAATAGGGGTGTGCAGGAAATGCATAAGAGATGGGAATAAATGCTGGTCAGGAAGGCTGGACCCTCAACGGAGCCTTGGGTAGCAAGAAGCTACTAAAATGAAGTTCGGAACCAGCCTGCATTTTAAGGACAAGGAGGATTTATGCAGAAGAAGAAACATAAAGAAAGGCGTTCCTGAACCAATGCCTAGCAGGAGCCAAGATCAGGGCGGGGGGTGGGGGGTGTATTAATGGTCAGAAAACACTTCTGGAATATTTGCTATATGCCAGGGCCTACCTAAGCAAGCATGAGAAATGAGGAGCTGAAGGGAGTCTCGGGATTTACTGCAAGGGCAGCAAAGGAAGACATCTGAGAATGGATGGGGGCGGGAGGGAGGGGGGAAGCTTGGTGTCTTAGAAGTTCAGCCGCCAGGCAAGGCAGTGCCAATAAAAACAGACAGGGAGTGAGATGGCCCTGGTGGACTTGAGTCTGAAGTGCTCACAGTGGTGTTCAGATGACAGCCGGCACCTGCAACTAGGGACCTGGAGCTCAGCGGTGTTTTGGAATGAGGTTATTACGGGTTATCCATCCAATACTAATAGCCACCTCAGGTTCTTGGAAAGATAAAAGGAGAAGAGGAAGTGAACTTTGTGCACTGCAAAGTGAGGTCCCGGCGTCATGACTGGCACTTCTCTGTAAACGCTCCACAGTGCCCGACTCTGTGCCCTGCGCCCGGTGAGTGCCCGGCCAGCAGTTTATTACTACCAGTGTCTTTAAATAGTGCATGCTCCTATGCCCCAAATCCAACGCCCGTAATGTCTCGCACACTACACTGCCCAGCCCACGCTTCGGAGCCAATCCGTGGCAAATGCAGCGCTGACGGACAGCACCCAGGAGTTATCATTTCACACGACGCGACTGAACATATTTTACTTTATTAAATCCTGTCCTTTCGGTGTTAAAAATGCCAACTCTCTCCGGAATCCTGAGTAATAAGGCTTGCTGAAAAGTCTTCGAATCCCCAAATTCATTGTAAGATTTATATATGATGGAGTAAGAGTTTCAGCAACTCTCTACAAAGAAAAGGAAAGCCCTAAGGATCTGTTCCTAAGAGTTGGGCCAGTTTTATGCATAGACGTCTTCACCCAGTGCGAATGGGATCGCTGGATATAAAGCAGCCAGGTGATTCATGCATTCTCCCTCCTCCAACCTGTTTCTGCTCCTTCCTGTGCCTGCAGCCCCCTGGGTCTATTTTTATACTTACCTTCAAATTATTCCTTTAGAAGAGTTTTTATACCATGCTGTGGATGACTAAAAGACTATGGGTTCTTCTCTTTTGCTCTCTGGATGTGGGAGCTCAAAGTTAAAGGGGGAAAGAAAAGAATGGTAGGTGTGGGAGAAATGAAGGTGAGAAGGAGAATGAAGAGAGATATCAAAAAGAGGAGGGGACTACCAGGCAAAACCAAGGACGAACAAGCTGCTGGGTGTGGTGGCACACACCTGTGATCCCAGTAGTTGGAAGGACGAGACAGGATGATTGCAGGGTCAAGACCAGCCTCAGCAACTTAGTGAGACTCTTAACAACCTACCAAGACCCTGTTTCCAAACAAAAATAAAAGGGCTGAGGGTATAGCTAGGAGGTGGGATGCTCCTAGGTTCAATCCTCAGTACTACAATAAATAAATAAATAAATACATAAATAAATACATAAATACAAAAAGCAACTACTTGACTCTGAAAGACAGAACTCAAGAGAAGCATGCAAACTTGAAAAACGGCCCAATAGAAAGAGAATGTGTCAGATTCCCATTACTGGAACAAAACACCTGAGATTATCATCTTACAAAGAGCAAAGGTTTGTTGTGGCTCACAGCTTTGGAGGGTTCAGTCCATGGCCAGTTGGCCCCGTGCCTTTAGGGCCTGTGGTGAGGAGGCTCTTCACAGCTGGAGTGCTGGTGGAAGAAGCCCATCTACTCACTGGCTGGAAAGAAAGAGGAAGAGGAGGCTGGGCTCCCAACATCCCCTTTGGAGACACACCTCCTGTTATCAGAAGACCTCTTGCTAGGCCCCACTTCTTAAAGTAGCTTAAACTGGGGACCCAGCCTTCAACACCTAGGCCAAATTATAACAAGTGACCTGTACTCGTAGTCCCAGCTACTCAGGAGCTGAGGCAGGAGGGTTGCTTGAGCTCAGGAGTTTGAGGCGGCCTGGTCAACAGAGGGAGACTTGGTCAGCTCATTTGCCCTTCAGCCTTCTGCCAGGTTCTGATGAATCGGGAAGGTCCTTGCCGGGTCCTCTGTCATGCCCTCAGACTTCCCAGCTTCCAGAAACCTTTCTGCTTCTGTTTGTTTCTTCTCTCACCAGAAGAATAGAAAAAAGGGCTCATGGGGGCAGGAGGGTGTGGGGAGAATTCCTGAGTGGAGAGTTGAAGAAGGGGATGCTCGATTCTGTGTCTGTCTCAGTTTCATCCCTAAGCTGTGCATGTATGGGACAGTCCCAAGGACTTTGAGAAGTGAACTATGTTATAAACTACTGCTCAAACCTCAGACTAATTCCTAAATAGTGCACTCATGGGACCCACACCAGCTTAGTAAAGCTTGGAAAACTGAATGACATTAGAATTGCAGAATGCAAAACAGCATCGATTGACTGCTAAAACAAAACAAAACAAACTGAACACTTTCCAAGGGACTCAAGAGTCTCAGAATGTAATACTCAAAATTTAGTCCAAAAATACCTGCCAGGTGAGGGACCAGAGAAAGGTGACCAGTTCTCAAGAGAAAAGACAATCAACAAACACCAACCCCAAGATGATACAGAGGCTGGAATTATGAAATCGACTTATAGAAGCTCTTTTAACTATAGTCAAAGAGATGAGGATAAACACTCTTTAATGGAAAGGCAGTTGTTCTTTGAGATACAGAAATTATAAGAAAAAAAGGGACAATTCTAGAATTAAAAAATATAACAACCAATATCAAAAGTACACTGGATGAGCTCAATAGTAGAATAGAGATGACAGAGGAAAGTAACCATGAACTTGATAGTGTTATCTCATCTGAAGAACAGAGAGAAGAAAATATGGAAAAAACAAAAACAAAAAACAGAGTCTGAAAAGCCAATGGGACCATACTAAAAATTTAATATTAGTGTTATACAAGAGTCCCATGAGGGAAGAAATAAATCGAGGTAGAAAATATATTTGAAGAAAAAATAGTCAAAAAGTTTCAAAATATAGCTGAGCGTGGTGGCGCATGCTTGTAATCCCAGCATTCGGGAGGCTGAGACCGGAGGATCCGGGTTCGCGGCCAGCCTCAGCTATCTAGTGAGGCACTCTGCAACTTGGTGAGACTCGGTTTCAAAATAAAGAATAAAAAATAGGGCTGGGGGTATAGATCGGAGGTAGAATGCCCCTGAGTTCAATCCCCAGTACCGCAAAAAAAAAAAAAAAAAAAAAAAAAAAAA
>PVLC010006752.1:0-55307 GCA_004027655.1 Graphiurus murinus
TCCCTTTTTTTTTTTTTTTTTTTTTTTTTTTTTTTTTTTTTTTTTTTTTTTTTTTTTTTTTTTTGCGGTACTGGGGGTTGAACTCAGGGGCATTCTACCTCCGAGCTACACCCCCAGCCCTATTTTTTATTCTTTATTTTGAAACCAGGTCTCACTGAGTTGTGGAGTGCCTCACTAGGTAGCTGAGGCTGGCCACGAACCCGGATCCTCTGGTCTCAGCCTCCCAAATGCTGGGATTACAAGCGTGCGCCACCACGCCCGGCTTTTAAATTTATTTTGAAACAGGGTTTTGCTAAATTGCCAAGGAGCTTATTAAACTGCTGAGGTTGCCTTCAACTTGTGATTCTCCTGTCTCAACCTCCCAAGTGCTAGGATTAGAGGCATGTGCTACTACACCTGACTTTGGGATTTTATTGAGTCCTCACAAAACCTCACTGAAGTAAGCAGGCTGATATGGTGCTCTTTGCATCTTACAGAGGAGGAAGTCAGAGAACCTGAACTGCCCAAGGCCACCAAGGGTGGAGAACAGGGACCCATCATGGTGACACACACCTATAATCCCAGTACTTGAGAGGCTCAGACAGGAGGATCACAGATTCAAGGCCAGCCTGGACAACTTATGGAGAGACCCTGTTTCTACATTTAAAATGGATAAAATAGGGTTGGGGTATAGCTCAGAGTTTAAAAAAAAAAAAAAAAAAAAAAGCCCTGGGATTCAATGCCCAGTACCACTATAAACAAACAAACAAACAACAGGAACTAACATCAGCCCACAGCTCTAAACATCCAGTCCAGTCCTGGCTCTCTGAGTTACAGTTCTAGGCTGCTACCCTCACCCTCATTTATTTCTCCTGAAAATTATCTTCTAACTGTCTAAACACATTTGGGTAAATCTTTAAGTACTAGCCTGGACAATTAACTATTTGCTTTCTTCTGTCAGATTAACATTTATTTCTTCCCTTTCGCAGGCCTCTTTCTTACTTTGATAGCAGAGATAGTTAGTTATTCACTCCTTTCTCATTCCTTCAAAATATCCTTCACATGATGTAATGAAACTGGCCTTGGATGGGGGATTAATTCTTTACCCACTGTGTGGCGGGCCACGAGCTAGCTCCTTAGCTCTGCCTGTTTTATCATCTGTAAAATGTGGTGGCTGGAGACTTCTGAGTTCTCTTCCAGCTCTCCCTTTCATAGACTATCAATTCCTACTTTGGTACCTATTTTGGTGCCTCCTCTCTGGTTACCCTCACAGCTCAGTTATGTGACAGCATTTTCAGTCTTCAGCAGTTTATTTGGTGTCTAAGATAAGAAAGATGGGTCCATGTGTTTACCTTGGATTATGATTACAGCCAACTAACCATCAAAATTATACTTTTAAAAATTAAAAGCTCAACTCCTTCCTAAACCAGATACCATCAACTAGAGCTTTGGAGAGGAATTCCAATTGAATTGAATATTCTATATAAGGGTTTACTTAATAAATTACCTTTGGTAAAGTTTTCTTTTTCTTTTCTTCTTCTTTTTTTTTTAATGGTAGTGGAGATTGAACCCATGCACATTCTACCCCCAGCCCTTTTTTAAAATTTATTTTTGTTTTTGAAACAGAGTCTTGCTGGGTTGCTGAGAGTCTCACTAAGTTGCTAAGGCTGGTCTTGAACCTGCAATTCTCCAGTCTCAGCCTCCCAAGTACTGAGATTATAAGCATGCACTACTACACCCAGCTTGAGACTTAGTTTTCTTATATATGTGGTGGGAATAACAATGTCTGACCCAGCTACCCAGCAAGAAGGTTCAAGATGACAGCATGTGTAGACATCCTATGAAGGGAAAATTCAATGTCTTGCTATTTACACTCAGGATTTGCCTCTTGTGATAATGTCCTGTCTTGAATTAGCCATCCTCCTGATCCCCTTTTCTATCAAAGCTCAAGGCTGAAAAAGGTAGCCACTTATTCATGTCCTCATTCATACATGGGTCCATTCATCACTTGCTAAGGATCTACTGTGGCACTCTACTTGTAGGCACACAAGGGTGAATAAAAGAATTGTACTCTCAAGGAGCTTGTGGTCTAGCAGACAGACATGGAAATAGATAACTGATGTGCAGAGCAAACAGATGTTGCAGATGAGGGAAGATGTTAGAGAGCACAGAGGAAGAACTGGCCGATTCTGCCTGGGGAAGCTAGGATGTAGCATTTGGCTCTTGAAAGAATGAATGGAGCCGGGCGTGGTGGCGCACGCTTGTAATCCCAGCATTTGGGAGGCTGAGACCGGAGGATCCGGGTTCGCGGCCAGCCTCAGCTACCTAGTGAGGCACTCTGCAACTTAGTGAGACTCAGTTTCAAAATAAATAATAAAAAATAGGGCTGGGGGTGTAGCTCGAAGGTAGAATGCCCCTGAGTTCAATCCCCAGTGCCACAAAAAAAAAAAAAAAAAAAAAAAAAAGAATGAATGGAACAGGGAAAAAACTTCAGGGACATCTGGGCAGACAGAAATTCACCAACAAGGAAAATGGAGAAAAGACATGTATGGTATGTTAGGAAGGGATGAACAGAGAAAAGTAAGTTGTTTATTAGAGCTGAGATGAGGCTATAGTCAGAAGAGACTGAGCAGGAAAAGAAGCTGGAATAATAATAAAATCAAAGTGTATTGTTTGCCAAGCTGGGGAAAGGCCATACAATTTCAGAAAGAAAAGATCCCAAAGGTACCAGGAAATTATTTGTTAATCTTGATGGTTAGCTATAATAAATGTTAGGCTGTTATATCAGAAACCCCAGCCTCCAGTGGATTAAATATGATCTAGTCTGGAGAATCAGCTCAGCTCCATGAAGTCATTTAGGAACCCAGGTTCCTTCCATCTTATTGCTCTCTTGTTTCCAGAGACATTGTTGAATGTAGGGCACTAACATGGTCTCATTGTAACCTTTGGAAGGGGCCATAAGCTCAGGGCAAATTTCTTTGAAGCAAGTGACATGAAAGTTGTACTCAATGGTTATCCTCATTTTCCATTGAGAACTTCATCATGTGTCATACCTAGTTGCAAAGAAGGCTGGGAAATGTTGACTCTAAACTGTTCATCTGTATATCCAAGACTAGTCAGAGAACAGATTGGGGGTGGGGAGGGGATAAGTCTGTCACAACTTGCTTATTTGAGGGCCTCATTAATTCCTAGGTTTAATTTCGCTTACAGTGTTTATCATTTATATTGCAGTGTTAGTCCTTTGAATGCCTGTGTTGATTTTGTTTAAAAGTACTTTGGATGATCTAGGATTTACATGAGCAAATCAAGAAAATGTGAAATGTATCTCTGTGTGTGTCAACATTCAGTTTAGGTCACAAATAAAAACAAACTGATTATTTAAAAAATTGCAGCATACAGGGTGTGATGGTACATACCTGTAATTCCAGTGCTTGGGAGGCTGAGACAGGAGGTTTGAGGATGGCCTCAGTAACTTAGTAAAACCCTGTTTCAAAATTTTAAAAAATTTCAAAGGGATAAGGATGCATCTCAGAAAGTAGAATGCCCCTGCCTTCAATCCCCAGCACTCTCCCCCAAAATAATAATAAATAATAATAAAAAATAAAGTAAAATAAAATATTGCAATTTTGAATTATGTCTCTAATTCTGTAAGACTTGGATGTTCTAGTTTCCATATCAATGTCTTACAAGAGGATTATGTTTTTATGTGGGTCAACAAAGCAGAATTCCTGGAAGAGCCTACTATTTTCAAGGCATAAAGCCAACCGACATGGAAACCTGAGGCTCTTAATGGGGTTTGCAATCCAAAGTCACCCTAGTCAATGTACACCTGATTTCCAAGGGCATGATGGAGCTGAGGCTGCTGTAAGGCAAATTTAGAGGGTAGGAAGAATCAAAATAGTGTAAATAATCCTTTGGGCTATTGTTACTAGTATTAATTTATTATTGTCATTATCAATTCTGTGGTACTAAAGACTGAACCCAGAGACATTCTACCTCCAAGCTACACCCTAGCCCTTTTTTGTTTCGTTTTTGTTTTTGAAACAGGGGCCTTGCTATGTTGTTGAGGCTGTCCTGGAGCCTGCAATCCTGTCTCAGCCTCCCAAATACTGGGATTTCAAGTGTGTACCATCATGCCTAGCCTAATTTAGTATTATTTAATATTAGTAGGTTTATGGATACCAAAGGGGCAGAGCAAGCCTCTTGCACTAACACATCGTACTGTACATGTGGGTATTTGGACTTTAGGAAGAGTGTGGAAATTTTTCCCTCCTAAGTTTCCGTGTTGATCAAAATCCCTGAGCACTAGTATCAGCACTGGGTTTCCCACACCTCCTCATCCCTCTCTTACCATCTCCTCTTCTCTCCCTTCCTCTTTTCCATTTGTTCCAACGTGCCTTAGCCTAGGACTTCATCTTCTCTTTTTTTCTTTCTGACTGCTCTCTTTGCCTCCATTATTAGAAAGAGCTTTCTAGTTTGCAAATCTTACTTAATGTATCTCTTGGCTAACTACTTCCAATTTCTTCCCAATTCCTCAAGTGAATGTTCAAATGGCTTATAAGACTCTTACCATCTTGCCTTCGTCTGCATTTCTAACTCTACTTTCAGTTACTATAAAGCAAACTAATTCAAGTTAGGTAACAGATCCATCCCTATTCTTTGGCACGTTGTATACATTGACCACTGTGTTTTCCCAGAGAGGAATGCTTTTGTCCTTCCTCCCTTGTCTACCTGACAAATGTATACTTCTGGCCCAACACGGATGTCATTTCCTCTCTTTTAGCCTTCATGACTCCGTTGGCACACTCAGGCAAAATCAGCCCTTCCATCACTATTGTCCTTCATATATATCTAAATTGGATGTAGCATTTATCACATTGCATTATTGTTGAGCTGTGTGTCTTGTCTTACCCCATTGGGCTGAAAAAGCTTCTTGAAGGCAAAGATAACGTTTCACTCTTCTCTTAGCACATTCAATGTCCTATGAATATGATATTATATTCTACCCTATGTTGAATACACATAATATCCTAGGTAATTTATATATATTAGATGAATATTTTCCATCTTCCAGAAGAGGAAGCTAACGCTTGCAGAGGTTAAAAACTGACCCCAAATCACATGGTATGACCAACATTAAAAGCCTAAGCTGGACTCCAAATCGTGTACTATGTTGTTGTTGACTAGCTGGACAGATAAAAGGTCACTTTGGAAATGGTGCCAACCTACCACAGTGAATCAAGTTAATGAACTACAGCCAATACACAGAAAACTCACTGTTACCAACTACTGATGAGGCCTGGCTGGTTTAGTGCTGGGGATTATTCAGACCATGGCAATGCAATATATGTTTTTGCCTCTGTGTATTTCAGAGTTTCTTAACTCTTGATGAAACAGCTCTCCCCTCTCACAATGGGCTGGTGTCCTATTTTACAGGTGTTACACAACCATCTCAAGGTCACCCGGCCTGGTACCAGCTGAAGTAGGCCTAGAACTTTGATTACTCAAAACACACTATTATTTTTTTTACTTACACCACTATATCCCTTCAAGCGTATCTGTGGGTGAAAGTAGCATGCAGAGTGAAAAATGGATGCTCAGTGGAGGAGGCCTGGATTCAATGCCACAGGCTTCCAAGAATAAGAGCATATCTGATTCTACCAAAGCCTATCTAATGCCAAGGACAACCACAGTAGAATACCTCCTGGTAATGCTGCATCAGTGGACTAGTTGTAGGGTGCAAGACCAAAGCCAAAAATGTGATTCAAAATACAATATGAGAGTTCTCTAACCGCTAATTTAGTGGTGCAAGGTGTTGTTATTAATTAATTAGGTCTCTTCACCAAGAATGATTAAGAAAATCCGACGACTGCCAGGTTGCTTTCTATTCCTCTTGATGTATTGGATAATTTTTTATCAAGTGAGCTATGCACACATTTTCCTGTAACTCGGTTGGTTATTCAGCAAAATGTCTTAAGCTACTTAACTGAAGCAAAGCAAACACATTAAAAAAAAATAAAAAAAAATAAAAAGAGCAATAGCCTTGCTGTGCTGCTTTCCATTTAAAGAGACATTCCCTCCCTTTAGAGTTGTCTGTGGCTGCTTTGCACCAATGGCCATCTTGATGGTTAAAATAAACACATAAAACGTTGACATTGAAATATCCAGATGACATGATCTTAAAGAAAGAGTCTAGGCTAATGAAATAAGGTGAATCAGCAAAACGAAGGACATCATGCTCCAATAATTATCTTTACCCCCCCTTATAGCTCTTGGAGTGGGGGGTGGGGGCTTGCCTTACACTTTATGGAACCCAGAATTTGCAAGGATATTGACAAATTAGATGCTTGGCAATTAAATTAGAATCTCGCTGTTTTTGGTATTAAAGGAGAGGTTTTATTCTGGAGGAAGCCCACCTAGCAAAGTTATGCTCACCCATCTGCAGAGACTAGAGCTACTGTCTTATCCTTTCTGAACTCAGGGTAAAAGCTTTATCTCATTGCAAGTTCTAACATTTTTCACTCTCTTGATTTAATGCACCAAAGAGGATCTTTAACTCTTGGTCTCCACCAGTGCAAATAAAGGTTAAATCTCTCACTAACCATGATGAACTAGCCTAATAACTCACAGGGAGCCTCTGGAAAAAGAAACCGAGAAAGCAGGTGTGCAGACTTGATTAAAACCTGCAGAGCCCGCACAACTGCAGGCGAAGGTACGGTATCCTCACATCTCCCCAGTACCGGATGAGAGGTCCGCAGGCAGGGGAACTTCCACTGCGCCAAATACAGGATCCTGCGAGCAAGCCGGGCCTAGTAACACAGGGGCTTTTCTTCCTACCGGTGTCCCGACCGGAGCTTGCGCTGAATGCAGGGGCTCCTATTGGCCACGCGCCTGGGGGAGGAGGAGACTGGCGGGAGAGAGAAGGGAGGAGGCGAGAAGGGGGCAAGGCCTTTTCCCTGCCCGCTCCAGTCCCCCTCCGCAGGCTGCCGCCGCCGCCGCCTGGTGCGTGGTTACTATGCAAATTGCAGCGATTGCGGAAATAAACAAGGGGGCTGGGATCAGAGAGAGGGACTGCCGAATCGATTGCAACTTCTGCAAAGTCTCGTACAATCCAAAGCACCCAAGGCAAAACCAGAGAGAATCTGAGACCCAGCCAGACCAGGTTGGATCGCTTTCAAAAGAGGAGAGAGAGGAGAGAGAGGAGAGAGAGGAGAGAGAGGAGAGAGAGAGAGAGAGAGAGAGAGAGAGAGAGAGAGAGAGAGAGAGAGAGAGAGAGAGAGAGAGAGAGAATGAGAATGAATTGCAAAAGCCTTCTGATTTGGAGTTAAAAAAAAATTCTCCAAGAAGCCTGCAATTGGCCAACAGCTTTAAAAAAAAATCTCTTCCGGGTTTTCAACGGTTCCAAGTTTATTTAGATAATTTTTAAATGCAAAAAAAGAGGGACAACAAATGAAGCGATTCGTCTGAGCATTTTAAAGTTTCTCACGTACTCTTTTTACGTTGCAATGGTACGTGGTACATCTTAAACTTTCTATTTTACATTTATACGATGTGCGTTTTATAAACAATAATGGCAGAATGATTTTGCTTAATGGCTAAGACTTTAAAATTTCTCTAGCTCGCGTATGCACTTAAGTGATTGCTGGGTAAATGTCTATTGTGATGTTTTTGTTTTAAAGATGTAGCTTTGTGGATGGCGTTTTTGCTATGTGCCTCAGAGACCGGGTTTCCTTCTCCCCCCCCCCCTCGGGATTTGAAAAAATTGCTGAGCTTAACAGATTTTTTTTTTCCTTCTAGCGCTTGCTCGGTTCCAGAAAGGGGTGGGGGGAAATCCTGTACGTGCTCTGTTCTGTAAAAGACGTCTGGCCTCGGCAGTCAACCTAACCCGAAAAGAAATGTCTGGACCCGGAGAATAATTGACTATTCGATCCTCTAATCAATGGGACAATATGAGAGATTGACAAAAGCTCTGTCCAATCATAAGATACCTTGGGTGTACAATGGTTTGCAATAGCCAGAGGGGGCGGGGCAGAGGAGATCTGAAGTTCTCTGCGGCTCTGCAGGGGCTGGTGTGGTTCAAGCTGTCAAAGCTACAGGCTCTTCCGGATTTAGCAAGCACAAAAGGAAAGGGTTTGCGAGTTTAAAGGGGGGGGGAGCTGATTGGGGGATTTTTTGCATGAATCGTATGCCTTCTCCTTTGCCCCTTGAAAAAATTCCGCTACAGAAATATTTAACTTTGCATTAGTTATTATTTTCATACTCAGAGAACTTGGTAACTGTTGTGGAAAGTGAGGTTCAAGTTCTTAAAGAAAAGGGTGCTTAAATCTTGCCTGAATTTTGGGACAATAAAGAGTTTTGGAAAGTAATGCATTGCAAACTCAGCATTTCACAAGTTCTCCCTCAGATTCTCTTAGAAGCTTTGGCATTTCAAGTACTTTGAAGAAATAGCCAAGCTTCTCTTGAACTCTAAACAACGGTTTTAAGAGAGGGAGAGAATGTTTCACAGGTGGACTGACAGCTGTTTTATAGATTTGAAAGGAAAAGGGGGGAAGGGAATAGGTTTTCTTGCCTTCTCTTGAATTCTGCTGTTCAAGTCTATGGCAAGTTCAAGTCTAAGCAAACAGGACATTAAGACTGGCCAAGATGACATTTCTTCTTGTTACCACAACTCCTGTGGAGGGTAGAAATGTGGGAGGTTGCCGGTTTTCTACCTGTTAGCTGGAGTCTGGCCTCTTGTTCAAGTCCCTGACACCAGTCCAGTGGAAACTAACTGTAGTAGCTTGTCTTGGAGACAGTCACTGGCAGCCTCTGCCTAAAATATATCCATCTCCTTCTCTCTGAGCAGTGTAGACACCTAATTCTATTGAGAAGTGAATGGAAAATAACACGAGTTCTTCCCCCTTTTTGGATTAAATTGTCATCCAAATGTTTCCCAAAGCTTTAGGCCTTCCAATCAAATCTGGTTTGAAAACTTGGATGCTCAGTTCAGTAACATGCTTCTATTTAGGAAAATGTGCCTGGAAGAAAACTCTGCACACAAGTGACTAGCAGGTCAAAAGCTAGAGGAGAAAAAAGGTTGGAACATGCTAATTAATAAAGTCAGTCTTGGTAAGAACCAGAGAGTGAACAGTGTTGTTCCTTACACACCCTAGTCCTCTCTTCAGTGTTTTGGGCATTAAAATCTAAGTCATATTAGTAAGATCTCCCTATTAAGTAACCTCCAAAAACGAGAGGCATTTGAGATGTACATACAAGTGAAACCTTATTGACGTAATTTATATATCTAAGAGGATTTCACTAAAGCTGGCAAGGTAACGTTTCTGCAAATAAAACACAGTAAATGCAAGGCTGGGCTCTGTGCCAGGAAGAATATGGATAGCAGAGAGCATGACAGGAGCCTCCTTTGCACAGAGACAATCCCATTTCAAGACAGCCTCCTACCACTCGTGAAATAAATGATTGGAGCAGTTATTTCCAATAAGGGGTCTATCCTTCCTAACAATGGGTCATTTATATGACTGCAGTAAACTAGTTTTCATACTTCACCTGTGTTTCCTACACTGTTCTCTCCCTTCCCCTCCTCTCCCCCCACTCCCCATCCCTGCTCTCTCTCAAGTGTCTTGGTATCTTTGTGAACTCTGGACAAGAATTTACTTTTGCAACCTCGAAAGAGGGGAGAGAAGTGGAAATGTTTTTTACCCCCTGTCTGCCCTTTGAGGAACATCTGTTTCTGTGTGTGTGTGTGTGTGTGTGTGTGTGTGTGTGTGTGTGTGTGTGTGTTTAAATTTATGCCTATTGGAGAGAAAGTTACCAGAAGCCTTTCTGTAACTGTAACTCTTCTACTGTATTTTTCTCAGTCTTGTTTCCAAAGGCTGTAGTTGGAACTGTGCTTTGTAGTGTATCCCCCGCCTTCTACCTCCCTCCCGCGCGGGGGAGGGAGCGGGAGCTGCATGGGAAGCAGGAGCGGATGTGAAGGGCTTTGGTGCTGAACTTGGATCCAGCCCTTGCCTAGAGGGCGCAAACAATCGTCCCATATCCAAAAGTCTTACGAAGGGCGCCAAAAGTTACTTAAGATAATATTGCTAACCGCAGAAAGCTGGAAATCGCGGGCACGTCCACTGCTGCAACAAAAGAAGTTTTTAAAGTGGAAATACCAGCATTAAATTACTTTCCCCATTAAAAAAATTAAAAAAAAAAACACAAAACAAAACAGGGCGATATGCCAGTCCCTTTAAAAAAAAAAAAAACAAAACTTTTTTTTTCCCCCTTGAGACTCAATCAAAAGTAAGAACCTTCGCTGTTTTGAAAAGGGGCAGATGTAAAGTGTATCTTTTAATATACAAAAAAGAAAGGTTTTTAATCTGCTCTGGAAGAAAGCTTCCCAAGAGGACACACTCAGAACAATAACTTCTCACTGTGCGGCAGTTCCGTGTTGGGACGGTCAGCCAGAAACTTCTATCGAGGAAACTTGGAGCCCGTTGAAGTTATAGATCCCAGCAAAGGTTTCCTGTGGCCAGGGATGTTGTTTCTGTCTCTCTGCTTAGCTTTTAGGACATTTCTCCCTTACTGAAATCCATGAGGAACCAAGAAAAAGCAGTTGTTTAGTTTGGAAAAATGGGCTCTTCAGTTAAAGGTTGAAGTTATTATTTCCCTTCACCCCCTCAATAAATACTCTGAGAGATTTCCAAGGATATTCCAGAGGAGGGGTTGAGGGAAACACTTTCTTGACTATTGGGGAATTGTTTTAGCAGCAAAGCACCTAGAGAAGAAGTATACAGTAACTTTGGACAGATGCAGAATTATTGCAGATGATAGTATTTTGCTGTATCTCCAATAGCATATTTATTGCTCTTAAATTAAGAGAGGGGTGGGGGAGATATCTGAATGAAAGTGGTCTTAACCCATCACTCACCCTCATTTGCCTAGTGGGTATTCCTATAGGAATTTCCTCTTTTTCTGAGTGTCTCTAGCTATGTCACCTCCAGCAAGAGCAGATTCCCTTGTCTGTGTGCCAGTCAGTTCAATGTGATACCTTCCTCTTTCCTTTTGGAATTTTGAGAAGGGCTGGCAAACGCAGTGCAAACCATAAAGAGCAGGAGAAGGAGGGGATGGGATGGAGATTTGAAGGCAGGTATAGTTTTTTTTCCAGAAAAGAGGAGAGCCTAGAGAGAAAATATGAAGTTAAAAAAAAAAGAAGAAAGAAAGAAACTGGAAAAGCAGGCTTATTGGCTACTTGCCAAACCCTAAAAACCACCCCCTTTTCTGCCAAAACAATACTTTAGCAAACCTAAAATAATTGCAGGAAGCTCTTTTCCATTTTAAGAACTATTACCTGGGGGAGGAAGAAAGAGGGGGTTCATAAAGGGCACCCTTTCAGAGATGTCCCAGGAACAGGGATGGTAATGATAGCCTGTGTCCAGTTCTGGGCACGGATATCTGGGCATAGATCAGAATATCTATCACTTCCCCAAGGAGACATCCTTTCACATTTTTTCCCCCTCCTAAAAAGAAAAAAAGATGTCCCAGCTAAATCATTGTTTCTGATTGTGACATAACTTTTTGTATGGCGTATGTGTTCAAACCCACTAGTTCCAGAATCCTGGGAGGGAGAACGCTCATTAATCTCCGCCTTCCTTTCTGCAGACCCCCCCCCCCAAGCCGGTGAATCTTGTTTGTGAAATTATTCCCCACCACCCCGCTTCTGAATGCCACAGGACCAAAAGCTGCACAAAGTTTGCAGGATTTTGTGCATAATTACCTCTGCCGACGAATCTATTCCCACAGAAAGCTTCGCTGGAGAGATTACAATGCTTTGAGCCGTACCGCATTTCAGAGGGGGGAAAAAAGTTACCTAGGAGGTCTGATTTTTAAAAGAAATTTGCATACATGCAAATGTGCCGCCCGGTCACCTCCTCGGTGCTCTCGGTGTCCACGCAGTGGCCCAGGGGGTGCAGGGCGACCTGGCAAAGTTGCCCAAATCCTCCACCGAGGTCCGCGAAGGTCTGCGGCGGGGGTGGGGGGATGGGGATGAGGAAAAGTAGTTTTGTTTGCTTAAGCACATCCTGTGTCAGCCTATAGCTGCCCGGGAGTACAGACTGTAACTGCTCCTCACTGCGTTACCCAGTAATGCGCTGAGCGGGGACGGGGGGTGGGGGCGGGGGGGCCGCGGGAGCCAGCGAGCGGGCAGGCGGGCGGCCGAGGGGGAGAGCAGGGAGCGAGCCGAGCGGCCGCGGAGGCTGGGGACCGGGCTGGCCGCGCGGCGCCGCAGCCGCCCCCTCCCCCACGCCCCCCCCCCCCCGCGGCGGCGCGAGCGGGCGGCGGCTGCACGGTGCGGTGCAGAGCGGAGGCGGAGGCGGGCGCGCGGGCAGCTCGCGGGCACCGGGCCGGGCCGGCGCGGGAGCGGGAAAGGGTGCGCTATGCCTTTAACGCCCGCGTACAGTAGACATGTATAGTGGAGTGTAGGGAAACTCTAGGCGGGGTTAAAGTTCAGCCCATGGAGCGGCAATAGCGCTGGCTGCAGTTGAGCCGAGTTGGAAATGTGAACGCAAGAAGCAGGCTTGATTTTTTTTCTCCCCCCTTTTCTCTCTCCTCTCTCTCTCTCTCCTCTCTCTCCTCTCTCCTTCTCTCTCCCTCTCCCTCTCTTTCCCTCTCTCCCCCTCTCTCCTCTCTCACCCACACTCACGCACACCTCCAAACCGCACACCCAGACGCACACGCACACCCACCGCCCGGCAGTTATGTATTCTCCGCTCTGTCTCACCCAGGTAAGCAGCTGTTTGGATGCGGAGGGTGGGGGCGATCGGGCGGCGGGGCCGGGCCGGGGCCGGGCAGGGGGCACCCGGGGCCGTCCAGCAGGCCGGGCCCAGGGCATGTGTCTCGGTGTGTGCCTGTGTCTGCGCGTGTTTCTGCGTGTGTGCGCGCGTGTGCCCGTGGGGGGGGTACAGCTTTAAGAAAGTAACTTTGTTTCCATGCGGGTGCATTCCTCTTGCACGGCCATTTGTGTGGGCACATGGCTAATGGCGCCCTCTTATTAATGCGTTAATTAATATCGGGGCGACCGACTGCGGAACCGCGGTGTTTTCGGACGCCCCGCACGTGTTTCAGCGGGGTTGCAGCCCATGACACGCTGAAATCTGGACTCAGCGTTTCTGCCGCCCCGAGCAGGGCTCCCGGAGTTCCGCGGCGCCGGGAGGGGGCCGCCGACCGAGCCCCCGCGCCCCGCACGCTCGGGGCAGCTGCAGCCCCCGGTGCGGGAGCCCGCGGTGCCTGCGCGCTCGGCCCGGCCCGGAGCCCCGCCGCCGCAGACCCCGCGCCTCCCCAAACTCTTACTTTTGTGCATTGTTTGTCCGCCTTCGGGGTCCGGCCGCGGGAGGGACGCGGGCCCCGGCCCGGACAGCGCCCCTGGACGCAGCGGGCGGCGGCGAGCCCTCGGCCGAGCGGGGCTGCGGGGACGCGCGTCCCCCAGCCGGCCGGGTGGAGCCGGCGTCCTCGCGGCTCGCCGCTGGCCCGCTCGCTTTCCCCGAGTGAAAGTTTCGGGGCCCGGACGAGGCCACGCTGCGCAAGGCGACGAGAGGCGGAGGCCGCGGGCCGGGGAGCTCCGGGCCGAGTTGGGCTCCGGGCCGCGAGCGGGAGCGGCTCCCCCCGCCGCCGCCGCCGCCGCCGCCGCCTCTGTCGCCTCTGTCGCCTCTGCCGGCTCTGCGCGACTGCGGCCACTCCGCGCGCAGGACGGGGGCAACTTTTCCCCTCCGACTGCACTAGGAGCGTGGGGCTCTCCCCCGCCGCCCCTCCTATGCATGCCCTCCCGGTCCATAGCTCGCTGGTCTGCACCACCCCCAGGCAAAATATTGCCACTTCTCGACTCCAAATCTGGTCCCTTTTGAATATATTAATTTTCTTTGACTAAAAGGCATGAAGTCAGAGTGATTTTGCGCTAACATTTTTTTTTTTTAAAGAAAAGTGTGAGCTTTCATGCTGTTTTGGCACATTGCAGTCTGACCATTAATCAACTAAGTGAAACTGTACCTTCAAATAAAATGTTTATTCACCACTCCCTTAAAAACAACAACAACAAAACAAAAACCCGCTACCATCTCTTGCCTTCATTTACCAGGAGATAACGGTTTAAGCGGAATGCCAGAAGGCTAAAAAGTATCTAAAAAGTGTCAGTAGTTTTCTTTAGATTCTGGATTTATTTCCCACATGACATTCCTTCTTATTGCAGTATCTAACAGTAATAATACCAGCTATTTGATCTCAGAAGACTCTTAAATGCATCTTTTATGTTGAAATGGTCTGTTTGGGATTTAGGCCTAGCATTAATAATGGATAGCAGTTGCTTTTAGTTATTGTAAAACTTTTTTTTTTTCCTAACAAACTTCCCAAGTTCCTATTTTAGTAACTTGTGGAAGTATGGAATGAAACTTTTCCAACCACTTCTGGCAAAGTTAAAAATTGCATATGGATAAGATGCAAAATATAAGATAATTTGAATGAATTAAAGACTACAGTGAAAACGCTGAGATTCGAAGACTGAAGTTCTAGCTGACAAAAGTTTGCAACACATAGACCTTGTAGATAATACCACTGTGCTGCAATAGAAAGCCAGGACCCTAATAGATACATTAGTATCTTCTCAAGTGAGCTCTGGAATAGTAAACTTGTATTTTGGTATTATGCCTACATCAGGATACCTGTGTATCTATTGGAGGCCCAGGGCATAAGTCAGGTGTTTAACAAAGTTGCCTTCTCTTGGTTTATGAGCTATTATCACTAAATTAAGAAAGTTTCTTCCTTTTTTTTTTTTTTTTCCTTCTGCATATTTGGCAGGGTTGGTGGGTACATTCACTAGGCCTTCTTCTGAAACACCACTAAGAAAATGCTTATTTGGTGTAACAATTTGTGAAGAAAATGTACAATAAATAGTGAATGAAAGCTCGTTTATTTTATGGGGGGTTCTTTTTAAAATAATTTAAAACTTATTTAATTTTCTTGAATATTTATAACACTCTAAAGCCACCTTTAGAAAGAAAAACAGGCATTTTATTGCTCATTAAAATAAAAAGATCCAGTAAGCACAGTGATAAAAGTACTCTTAAGTGAAAAAATAAATTCCATTTACTTGTATGCAATTTAAAAAAACTTTACCAGGAAAATGCCAGACATCTTATTTTAGCCCAGGATAGGAATGTCGTAACTAATCATGTACCTGGCTATATAATGATAACCCAGCAGAAATTTATAGGTGAACCTTTTTTATTATAATTAAAAGAAAGTAGTTTCCAGAAATATCACTATTCTGTGGTTCTTAAACTTGGCTTCCTTTCAAACAGATCAACGTTTAAGATGCTGATTCAAAGTAATACCGCTTTTGAAACAGGTTTTCAGGTTTGTTTTTATTGGTGGCCTGCAATATTCTCACTGACTACGTATGTAATGTATTCTTTGTTTTCTCTTGAATATTTTGAAATATTGCATAACTTATAGTGTTTTGTTCAGCAACGTGATTTATAAAGACACTTTAAAAAACTAATCATTTATGCTATTCCTGGACATTTCATGCAAGCTCATGATAGATTTGATGTTCCGGAATATTTCTAACTATGAGTTGAGACAGATATGTTTAAAAAAATTGACTAGCACTATAATTGTGCATGAGTAAAGTTATACAGAATATTGTAGACTTTTATTGGCACATTCTGGAAACCTTTGGGGAATAATACATTATAAATATTTTCGATGCAAAATCGGGGACTTAGATTATTCTTAGTGACTAGTTGACATAGTTGGCCTCATTTATAGATTTTATGATGAGATATATGGGCATTTGGTTGGCAGGTAAACAAAGTGCTTCTGAACACGTATGATGAACGGAGTTTGCAATTCGCAGTTTTTTGAGAAGCATTTTGAGAATATCTTTGGACCCCTAAAATGCCATACTATCATGTTTATTTAAAAATGCTTATTATCATTAGTAAAGCTTTTAAGTAAGATGATGGTTTTGCATAGAGGTACGTTGCTTAGAGCTAAGTTATTCTTTGCATTATAAAATGGGGCTAAGCGAAAGCTCACTGTGTAGTTCAAGGGGGACTCCAGGAGTTCTTAGCGTACTGCCATAGACTCTTGGTGCCCAGAATGGCCTGTATATATAAGAAAATCAGTCAATGTGAAGGACTGTTCCAAACTTAAATTTTATGTATTTTAGAACATCTTAAGGATGAGCTCAGAATTTAGTAATGTTTAAATGCTTTGTGGCTTGGCATATACCTTAGCAGATAAACTGCGACCCCCCCCCCATTTATTTCTTCTAAAATATGGGAATAAGAAAGATTCTTTTCAAACATCCGAAAATTTTAAAACGCTAATGGTTTGTGGTAAAGAATAATATAATTCTTATATTTTTTCTCTTCTCCCTCTACTTGAAGAATGCACACATGTTATAAAAGCTGACTACTTCTCTTTTGGATTCTTTTATTGAAAAAGAGCAGTCTTCAAACTTAAACTTAAAACACAGAGCCTAGAATTTGTAGAGTGAGAGGAAAAAATAAATGTCAATTATTGCAGTGATTTATTATGTATTATATTAATGTATACTTGCTATTTAAAAGCCAGTTATATGTAGTGTTTAGATGATTGATTATAATTTGTAAAATTTTAACAGACTCAACTACTAAAATATTTTTACCAATTTACCTTCTCAGTTTACATTTGAATACAAAACAATTTAATAATTGCTTTAATGGTAATAATACTTTAGACATTTTATTTATTTGTGCCTTAGAAGTATATATTTAGATCATTACAAGAAACCAAAAAAGAATGTATTTTATAATATTTGTATGTCCTACACCCTTTGAAAATTACATCATATATTCTTGGTTTTCCTATCCTCACTTATTTGAAAGTAGGTAATTTACCTTGGGGGGGGGGGCATTTATGCAGCAGAAAGAAGTAAGATTAGTGTGGATTAGTTAATCAAAAGTTAGATGTACTCCGAAAGCCTTGTGGAGGTTACGATTGAATTTTTTATTATTTTATATTTACATTTCCTAACCAACTATCAGTATAAGAATCAAACATTTTGAGTAAAAGAGGAGAAACAATTTAATGCTTTAAATTCAATTTTACTTTCAAAATTACCTGAATTTTGAAGAGGCATCTATGAGGGCTTTTCTGGAGTCTCATAAACATTGATTATACCAGACTCTCTGTTTCCATGTGAAAAAAAATCTGAAATAGTATCACCGAAATTTAAAAAATTAATTTTTTTAAAGATGATTATTACTGAAGGCATCTCACAATTATATCAGAAAATTAAATGTATTTCAGCGCTGTTGTCACCGTGACACATTCTATTTACTCTCTGGCCTGTATGCTTTGCTTTGGGTTTTTCTGTTGTTTGTTTCATTCCAATAGAATCAGCACTTATGTCTTGGGCATAGATTTTTAATTTTAGCACAGTGAATACAGTATTCACTGCTTTTTTTGTACAAGGACCGTCAAATATTTCTAACTTTTTCACTTAAAAAAAAAAAATCTGTGCAACCGCAATATTTAAAAGCGGAATTAAAATATTGCCAATCTGAATGAGAAACAGATCAGTCTACATGCGGTATTTTTAGAGGGAAAACCTTTGTTTTCAGTGATGGTGGAGATGATTTTTGCTCCTAGACTTCCATAAACATTGACTGGCATCTAAATGTTTAGGATTTGCCAATCTGGCGGCCGGGACCTGGCTGTACTACAAGTGGTGAGGTCAAGACTGGGACAAAATTAGATATGCCTCCCTTGAAACAGGGTTAAGATTATATATTGTCCTGAGCATTTACATGAACTTCACTTACTGTCTAAAGGTTTTGGGAACTAGGCCCAACAATAGAAGCTGGTGCACTTTGGTGAAAATATCAAAATATTAAAAAAAAAAAAAAAAAGCAATTGTCTTCTTTTCAGATTGCGAGAAATGATAGTGATAGTTCGACTCGCTTGCCCTGACTTCTTTTAGGAATTTTATGTATGATTTTGGTAATGAGGTGCTTGAATCAAATTTCAAGGAAAATGAGGAATTTTTTTTTTTTTTCTGAGCGTGACTGAGGAAAGCTGTATCCTTTTGTTTCCATCCTATTCATGTTTTCCTTCTTCTTCCTTTCCTAGGATGAATTTCATCCTTTTATCGAAGCACTTCTGCCCCATGTCCGCGCCTTCGCCTACACATGGTTCAACCTGCAGGCCCGAAAACGAAAATACTTCAAAAAGCATGAAAAGCGTATGTCAAAAGAAGAAGAGAGAGCCGTGAAGGATGAATTGCTAAGTGAAAAACCAGAGGTCAAGCAGAAGTGGGCATCGCGACTTCTGGCAAAGTTGCGGAAAGATATCCGACCTGAGTATCGAGAGGATTTTGTTCTTACAGTTACAGGGAAAAAACCTCCATGTTGTGTTCTTTCCAACCCAGACCAGAAAGGCAAGATGCGAAGAATTGACTGCCTCCGCCAGGCAGATAAAGTCTGGAGGTTGGACCTTGTTATGGTGATCTTGTTTAAAGGTATTCCGCTGGAAAGTACTGATGGCGAGCGCCTTGTAAAGTCCCCACAGTGCTCGAATCCAGGGCTCTGTGTCCAGCCCCATCACATAGGGGTTTCTGTTAAGGAACTCGATTTATATTTGGCATACTTTGTGCATGCAGCAGGTAAGTGCGATGGTGAGAATTCCTTCCACTTTCTCTTGTGTGTTTCTTTCCTGGTCGCTTCTGAATGCTGCACCATTCTTGAATTCCCTGAGTTGCCGGCCAAGTACAGAAAGCCAGTGTGGTTTTCAAGATAGGCCAAAGTCAGAACAGCCTGACATCCAGTGTTTGGGTGCCACCTTCATTGGGGTGGAAAAGCACAGCTCAGAGAATTCTCGCTAAGTTCAGTTCTTTTGGTAAGTAGTGCTACCAAAGGTGTTGGTAATCAGATAGGTGAGAAGTGCAAATCATATTTTTTGAGAAGAGATGCCTCATGAAAACTCTTGTCATAAAGAGTATGTTTTAACTGGCAAGTGGTCTAGTTAGAAAGCATTTAGTTTGGTGGAGAGGCAGTCTTTTGAGTTGCTTTTCTGCTGGGAATGTTTTTAAACCACTGGGACCTCCTGAACCCCCTGCCAATTAAGAAGTTGGAAGTAGGATCACTATCGAATTGCTGATCATTTATGAAGGAAAGAGCGTCACCTTAATATACAAGCTTAGTAGTTTGCATTTAGGAATTCTTAGTGTCATCTTGAATAGCCAAGGAAAACCAACCACCCAAACCCCTTAAGTAATTGATGGAGGGGTTAATATTAAAAGTAACCAACCTGTGCAGTGTATGAACACATTGAGAAATCACTATCGATAATTGATGCAGTGAGTTGTTTTGGTTTTTTATAAAATTTGTTAATGTTTTTAAGGCATGTCTTTACCTGTGCTTGTTTCAGCATTTAGAATAGCATTCAAGATAAAACTGTTGAGGACTGGATAAAATATGCATTTTTACTTTGTTCCTTTCATCTAGTTTTAGACAAAAGGCTCATTGTGTTATGTGAAAGCTCAGGTCTTGTGTAACTTGTTGACTTTTTCTATGTACATTTCAGTCTTGCTAGATTGCCTTCATGGCAGTTACTGGAGCCAGATGGAAGAAAGTTGTGGACTCCTAACAGTAATTTGCTTTGGGGTTCATATACTTATTTATTTTTTTTCACACAGGAGAAAGAAGATACAACCTTTAAAGTCAACACTGCATTGCTTTGCAAAAGACTTTTAAATTCTAAAAATGTTAGCTATTTTTTTTTTTGAAAAAGAAGTCAGCTGACACTATTCACTATTATTTTTCTCAGTATATGATTTAGAAAGAGAACTTTTGTTATCCATCTGTCCTTACTTAAGAAACTGGAGAAATTAACTTTGCAAGCATGTCACATCGTCATTTGCATTCTGTTGGCAGGGGACAGATGAGTATTTTAGAGGATGTGCTCTGTAAGCGTTTTAAATATTTGGGTTTTTGGGAATATATACTTAATTATAAGAAGTGCCTGTTGCTTTAGCAAGTTCTGGGTAGCAAAAATGAAAAAGCAACACCTCTTTAAACAGGAACAAGTGACGATCTCTAAACAGGAACAAGTGGCCCTTCCTTAACTCTCACCGTATTGTTAATTTGTTCTGTCTATGACAAAAGCAAAGTTAATTTTTTCATTTATTTGCATATGAGAGTGCAAAAAAAAAAAAAGTATATGTTATAAGTGCTTTCATGAAGCACTCTTTAAAATATTTAGAAAAAAAAATTTATAAATGATAGTGGATGCATTAATTGGCCAGTATAGAAACATGTGGGTGCCACCAGGTTATGTAGATCATGTGTGTGCTGCTTACAAGATAATACCAAAATGAAATGCCTGTGAAGTTTTCATTGGCATGAGCATTACCCATTCTAAGTTCTCGACTTAGACATTTCCCTTCGATCTAGAGAAATACAACCTTTCTAGCTATGCCCATAACGTGTTGACTTTCACTGCTGATGGTTTATTACTATGCTGTTGCCTTGGATCCTAGAGCTAACACACTTGCTGGTTGTTGTAATACGTGAAGGGGTGAGGTTGGTGAAACAGCATTTAGAAGGCTGCTTTGGAGAGTCGGCATCCTTATTGCTTATGAAAGATTTATTGACAGCAGCGTGGATCAGACTACCTTTCGGATTGGTTTTCCTGACATATCCCAGAATCCCTCGGGGTGCCTGAACACCAGCCAAATATCTGGCCATTGGTTTCCACAGGATTGCAGTCATGGCTGCTTCTCTGTGAGCGCAACAGGAAAGGTGCAAAAGAAAATAGCAAGGGCCTTTTGTCCGAAAATATTTCACATTTGATTTAAGAGATTTAGAGACATGCTATTTGTGAAAGGGAAGCTGCCAATACAAATATGAGGTAGATTGGTCAACTTAACGTACAACTGATTTGACAAGCATCTGTTATAACGCTGAAGATTTGTAAACACTAAACAATGTTTTTACCTCCTTAAAAGTTTTGAGAACTTGCCAGTATTGGCAGGAGGCAGAGAATCTGAAACGTGCTTCAAGATACATGCCAAAACCATTGTGGCCTTTTCACCTATAGTGTGTTTTTTTCTTTCTTTCTTTGAAAATGCTGTATTTTTTCTTTCCTTCTAAAATGCCTTTTCCCTCTTAGATGACCACAGAAATGAGATCTTCTTTTTCTTTTAAAAATGCATACAATAGGTCTTGCTTTGTGTGTTGGCTTCTTCTTTAGTAAAAAGTCGAAATCTAAGAGAATACTGGAAGCAAATACAGCATCTCTCATTTTTTTTTTTTTTAAAGCAGAGGTGATTTATTTTAAGGCTTATTGAAATGCTAAAATATAATACATAAACTACATTCCAAGTTTTTCCCCTAAATCCAGTGGTATTAGAACTGTGTGAATTTTGTGGCTGATAAACAGTAACATGTGTAGTGAAATCGGAGTGACTCCCTAAGCCTGAGAATTTCATCTCGTTAAAAGTATAAAAGAACAAAACCATTTTATGCCCTTAATTTGGTCTCTATTTGAGTTGTCTTTCCCACGTATCATATGACGACTTGGAGATATTATGGTATTGTGGCAAATGGTTTTCTTTGTGGGCCTGTAACAGTAAAGCTAATTTATGACCAGTCTTTACCAGATGATCTGTATCAGAATCTACAATATACCCGGCACGTGGCAAGGTCACAATTTAAGTTGTTAAGGTCATAACCTTAGCCACCAGGCATTTGACCTTTTAGATAAAGTTAACCTTTGTTCATTAGTAGGCACTCAACCGAGAACTTTCTGGAGAGTTTTTTTTTTTTTTTTTTTTCTTTTTAAAAACTGCTTCTGTATAACTTCTGGTAATGTAATCAGATTCTAGAAAGATTCTCATTTGAATTAGTAAGGCTTTGTAAGACGTTCGACTTTTTAAGGATTTCTTTATTGCACAGAGCAACATTGCTGTATTTATGTCACAAAATGACAGGGTCACTATATATATTTGGTAGTTAATACCTGGTGTAGAGTAGAATGAAAGCTATGAGGCAGCTGTGTGATGACATTTAAAAACTAAAATTAAACAAATGGAATTGTTTAACTCAGCTAAGACCTGTGCTAGTTTTCAAGTAGCATTAGGCCCAAAAGCAAAGTCACAGTGAACTGTCCTCACTTGTGGCAAGTAAGGAATTTCCAATTGGAAATATTTTTAACAGCCTTAAAATTTACTTTGCAAGACTAGTAAGTGACCAGACTTTGTCAGATAATTGTTCTAACTGTTAATTAACTAACAAAGTAAATTGATATCATCCTAGTATTAAGCAATGGGAGTTCCAGAGAGTTTCAAGGTGGAAAGTGAACGCTTTTACACAGTAACCTTCTAGTACATAGACTCACCGATTGCCCTTCTCACATTTGATTTTGCCTGGACCGAGAATAGCCAAGGTCTTGTCACTCACTGAAGGAGCTGTTTCAATACCTCAGAAGTTTGATATCGGTCCTGTAAGCCTGTGCAACAGCATTACTGATTACCCCATTGCTTGTACCATATTGTTCACTTAATGAGGCTGTCAAGAATGCTCACTTTAAATTAGTTAGATCACTGCTAGGTTTGCTCTGATATGCCATGTATTATTCCATTTCAACCCAAAGAGAGACTCCCATTCAGGTGCATTTTAGTGTTGTTTTGGATTCGTGATTGCCATTCCTTCATATAGTAATAGAGGAAGCCGTGATATGCAGATAGACCAGATGGTCATGTTGACAGATTGAGAATACACTTCCCACTGCTTCAGAGCAGGTGTAAGATTAGGAGTGTCTGTGAGTGTGTGCGTTTCATGTGCATGTGTGTGCACATCCAGGCTGCACCCAGAGCACTGTTGAAGCAATGGGAATGCTTTCCTTTTGAAAAAGCTAATATTTTAAATACAGAGTAAGTATATAGATAAGGTTGTGAGTACATACAGAATAATCATTAAATTTTTTTAAATGAATCCTGTTAGATTGTTTCATTTTTTTATTTTATGCCAAATTAATTTGGTAATGTCTTACATTTTAGATAATTTAGTACATTAGTTTAAGAAAGTATTGCAAATCGAAAATATATTCAGTATGTTCTGTAAATAGGGGTGTATGTATGGTATGTGTGTGTATATGTGTGTGTGTGTATGCTCAGTCTAGAACTATATATTATAAACTTCTTCAGTACCTTAATAAACTCCTTGGCAGAAAGTTGTACAGTTAGTTCCTGTGATTTGTAGTGATAAAGTGTATTGAGAAGAAGGGGTAAGACTAAACATACTGTGATATTTAAAGTTAAGACAGTAAATATTCCACTCTATCTCATATTCTAACCCTAGCCTTAAGCTAAACTCCAGGTAGATTTTGTGGCTGATAGATCTACTATATATTATTGGTACATGCACACATTTTTAGAAATTTTTATTTCACTTCTAATTCATCAAAGATAGCTTTCGCAAGCAACAAACCTGAGACAAATCCTTGAGTTTTTTCTGCATATCTTGAAAACAGTAATAATATCTTTTGTCTAGAATGTAGTACTAAAATCCTTTACCTAGAATATAGTGAGAAGGTGGAAATTCAAAGGCAGAGAATGCATAGGAACAGTGAGAAGTCTTTATGGAGTAATCCTTTGCATGGAGGTCCGTTTGTCTATGGCTAAGAGGTTTGAGTGCATTGGTTAGAACATTTCCCAATGCTGCTGGCATGGGTTTGCCTGGCCTCACTCTCCACCCAGTGATGAATAGCATTAATTTAAACCTATTTAAGGCCAGTGTGGGAGAAACCACAGTCTTTGTTGTGGTCAGTGCTGAACACAGTAGGACTGAGTGTTTCACTTGGTGAGGGCCTCAAGCTGCTTCCAGAGGATGCAGAACAGCCCAGCGGCTTTTTAAGTCTTGCACAGAAGCAGAGACAATTCTAATTGCTCACAAATGTCAATATAGATTATTGAAAACAATTCTGACAACTAGAATAGAAGAAAAAAAAACATAAAGTACAGATTGTGTTTGGCGAATATGCTAAACATGGGTTTATTATCATTCCAGCAGTAATTTCTCCATGGTTATTTTGAAAGTAAAGCTTGTTTTTAAATGTATGATTAGTTGTAGATGCTTGGAGGTTGGGAAGGGGAGGGAAGAAGTCAGGTGGAGGAGGAAGAGAGTGAATGGACTAGCATGTTTTGGTAAGAGAAATACAAAACCATGAACTTAATCACAAATGGAAATGCTCTGAAAGTGTTTGGATTTAAGTAATGACTGTAAAGCGATCCCAGGCAGTAAGAGACCAGGTGGAAAATGTTATAATCCATCTTCCCACAATTTTTTTTTTTTTTTGCATAGTCTATTTCAGACTATGATACTATTTTGGGGGTTCAGGAGATTCTATTCAAATTTTTAGGAAGAAAAATCTTGCAAAAATTCTTTTAGAGTTTGGGAGTCCAGTAGTAACTTTGAGGGTACACTTATGTTTGGTTTGGGGATCTGTGTGGAGACATTTGTTATTTTCACTTTTTAAGTGGGCAGGCCAGGGTGTTGTCCACTTTTAGGTAACTATAAGATATGAATTATTAATCCAAACTTTGGTGTCTCTGAACTTAACAGAATTTTCTTACCTGTGGCTTAGACAGACGTGACTAGTTTCTTTCAAGTTTTCCCCCAAATATTAGAAAACAATTATTTATGTTTTGTTATGGATATGCCACAGTGTAAAAGCATATTTTATCTACTGGAATTAGCCCTCCCACTAATATTCTAGTTAAATAAACATGACTTGTGTGGGGAAGAAATGATAAGTCCCAACAAATGCAATTCAGGAGGGTATTTTTGTTGTTCTGTTTGCAAAACAAGCAAAATAAGATAAAATTGAGAGAAAGACACTTACTTGTGTTGTATACTTTGTCAAGTCTTGGTCTTTTTTAAAAATGTAGTAGGTTGCTACCTCGAGAATGATTAAGATGACCACAGTAACTGGAGATTGAAATGGAATCACTTTAATGTTCTTTGAGAACTTTAAAATTTATCTCTTCATGTCTTTCAAACACTTTCCTAGTGGTAGATATTTTAAACCTAGATCAATTGAGAGTAGAATAAAGAAGAAAGGAAAACTTTTATTGCGAGTCTATTCTACAGTGGGCACTGTACTAAGTTTTACCATATATACAGTTCATTCTTTTTTTCTTTCCCCTTCCCCTCCCTCCCTCCCTTTCTTCCTATCTGTTCCTTCATACGGTATTGAATATAAGTAATACCTTCTGCATTTGAATAGATGAGAAGAGAGTCTTCGAATAGCCATGTTACACATGCAGTGCAAGAGTCAAACCTAAGCCTTCCAGTTCCAGGTTCCATTGCTCTTAAAAACGTCCAAACTCATTTTATACCCTTCTTTACATCCTGTTGTCTTAGGGGTGAATGACATTTAAATGGCATCACATATCTACATCGAGTCAAAGGAGGAAATGAAAAGTCAATACTCAAACCTTCCCATGGAGATGTTTTATGTTGAGCTCAAATCTTAGCTGCAAAATGCGGCCATACTTGGTTTGGAGAGAGAAATGGTCTCATGCTTGTCTGTGTTGGGGTAAAGTAAAAAAAAAAAAATCTGCAATGACTTCTTCCCTGTTTTAGAATGTTGAAATTTAGTGAATATAAGCATTATGACACTGGTTTAATTTTTTTTTTTTTGGTAAGATAAAATTAGATAAATGGGTTTAAAATGCTTTGGAAAGCCACTAAGTAGTAAAGCAAGCATTATTTAAACATTCTGAATTTGTATAATATTTAACTGTGCAGATTTATATATGTACATATATATTTATATGTAAAAGAAATACATATTTTCTAACTTTCCTAAGTGATTTGGTTTTAAATTTTAAAATTTACTTTGCTCTAAAAAGATTCATTAGTCATAGCCTTGTGTGTGATTATTTAGAAGAAAGCAAAAATTGTGTTCTCAAAAGGAATGTAATTTTATTAGTTTAAATTTTTTAAAAAAATTTAAAGTAAAAAGGAAAAATATTGAAAATGGGGTCATGTTTCATTTTAATGCCTTTAAATGACTGAGACTTATTTTCATTTTTTAAAAGCTTAGTTAAGATTGGTTCTTAATGACTTCAGTGCAAAAACTAAAAACCTTGCTCAATGTGAAATTTACGATTGTAAACAGATAAAAGTGACCAATAAACACAATTTATATTGCATTAATTTTTGTACATATTAATTCTTATAAGGAATATTATACATTATAAGTATGTTTAAAAAATAAGCTGCTGAACTGAACTTATATTGAATAAAATAGAAATACGACTTTCTTTTTAAGAATTGTTAGATCTTACAGTTAGGGCTGCAGTCTATCAGTTATGATGGAAAAGGGAAATAGAGGCTTGTGAATAAAAGTGATGAAACTGGAAGCAAAGAAAGTCTAGAACAAATAAATAGGACTCAGACCCATTTTCCGTGGCCTCCAGGTCCGTACTGCCCATCTTTTTATGTCTGTAAGTGCTTGTGGTAGTCCCAAATAATCTGTGATTTTCCAGGTATAGACAGTTTTCAGAGCAAATATATTCATTTAGACATTTTAATGGCTGTTTTTAAAATGCTCCAAGGGTTAAAAAAAATGAAGTGAAATTAAAACATATTTTAAAAGTGAATACTATTTGAAAATTCGTATGAATGTCTGTGTAGCATCTGCCATTGTTAGGCTGTTGTCTTTGTTGCCATGGTTTGGGTGATTTTATTTCCTTTTGTAATTTTGCCAGCCCATGATTGGGCAGTGCATTGCGTTCATGCTGTTGGAGTAGGTATCAGTGGTGAGTCGCAATGCTTGACCTGAGTGGGAATTTTTGGTAGGGAAAGGTTGTCAATGGGTAATAGGAACTGTGGTGCTACCCTATCAACCTTCATTTTATCAAATCAGACATAATAGTTAATATCAAAGCTGTAGAACCATCTCCTCTGTGTGGATATGTACTTGCTTCTTTTCCCTTCCCCTGTTGGAAGCATTTACAAATCTGTGTATTTTAATCTTAAAAGGGATTATTTATTTAATTTTAAGCTCCTGCATAAAATGAATAATATTTGTGCAGGATTCCTTCATTGTCACTTTCAAATATTCCATTGCCTTTCAAAGGAGCTGACATTACAAGTCCTGAGGTTGACAAATTCTCATCAACTTTTGTGAAAATGTTGGCTGCAGAAGGAGTAAAGTCAAAGGAGGGCCATAGACAGATGGATTTCAGTATTGAGATGACATCAAGCTCTTCTTCATGGCATTTTTTAACATTCTAAATGGGTGAGGGATGGAGATGCTTAAAGAGCTTACTATAGAATGAGTAATTAAGATATTGTGTATTTGTGTGTAAACCTCTGTAGCATACTATTAAACAGTTGTGCAGGCTCTGATGTAATAGCACATTAGCAATGAAAATTATAGACATCTTTTATGCTAAATGCAATTCATAAATAATATTACATATTAAAATGTTGTTGATGGAAAACTGTGTACCTGAGTGTGTATTTTCAGCATGAGGTAATTGGAAGTTAAAGATTAAGTAGGTTACAAATGTTTAAGATGAAGCAAGGATTCTAGATAAGGATTTGGCCAAAAGCTTGTTTGCATGAGAAATGCTTGCATCTTTGCATGGCTGTGACAAGATTTTTGCATGAATGCTTATCATATAAAAATACTAGTGGAGAGTGGTGGCACACGCCTGCAATCCTAATACTTGGGAGGCTGAGACAGGAGTGTCACAGGTTTGTGGCCAGCTCAGCAACTTAGCAAGGCCCTCTGCAACTTAGTGAGACCTGTTTCCAAATAAAAAATAAAATAGGACTGCAAGCATAGCTCAGAGGTAGAATGCCCCTGGGCTCAATCCCCAGCACCACACACACACACAAAAAAAGCTACGTTACTAAAGTTTCTGATGGATATGTTTACTTGGCCTCCCCTCCCTCCTTTTAAATGGTAGAGGTTCCTCTTTTGGAGTGCAGTTTCAAGTAACTTCTGAGAATGAAGTCTTTGTAAGATGCTGTTCAACAGCTTAACTATTGTTGTACACTCCTGTCAGGGGAAGATAGTCACTGCAATACTTTTATTGTATGGCCTCTTAATATGTGACAAGGACTTTTATTAACAATTCTTTTTCTTTCAGTGTACTTTTGGAAGTCTTTTTCCTCACCATGCTCAATCCAGAATTAGTGTGGTTTAAAAGAAAGATTTAAATGAGCTTTTATTATTTATTATTTATTATTTTCCTAGTCACTCACAATATAGACAAAAATTGTATTTCTAAAAATGTTTTGGAATTTATATTAGAGTTGCAGTAAAATGTAGTAAGGATAAAAATCAACAGAAAAAGTGCTGTTTTATTGGATCAAGGATATATACATACACACACACACACACACACACACACACACACACACACACACAATGAGGATATTGCAGTCTGAAATATTAAGGTTGGAGAAGTAATTGTTCTAAAGAAATTTGCCCCTCTTCTGAGAAAAGACGACAAACATGCAAAATGGATAAATGTAATCCTTTGTACTTTTGCCACCTACATTTTTAAACTACAGTGACTCTGATTTCTCTAGAAAGGTCAGAGGTTTCAGACAGAAAGCTTTGTAATTCTTCAAAGAGAGACATTTTCAGTTCTGCTGTATAAAGACTGATTATGCATAGCTTTTTACTGGGAGGTGCTGGGGTGGGGGAAATAAGTGGAGCCATGTCATGAGGCAGCAGAATTGGCGGGTAGATTGGAGGTAGATTGGAGAGGAACATGGAGTCACTTTTTTTCTCTCTTTACTACCAAGTCAGTTAGTTTAAAAATGAAGGTAGAGTAGTCTTGACAGTTCATTTTGCTTTATAATAGAGCGTTCTATGACAGACTCTTTAAACACTTTGGACAATACAAGGAGTTTGCATATCTGGGTGCCATTTCTTGGAACTGGTTTTGTTGGGTTTTGGAAAGTGGATCTGGGTTTCTGGTTTTATGTGACTTTGTTTTCATCTTATTTTCCTTTTTTGCTTCTCCAAGTTTGGGGGAATTTTTCATGTTTAGTAGTGGGGAAGAGTGGAGATGGCAAGAGACTTTTGTTATTCAGGAAATGGAGGATCAAAGACCCTTAGTAGTTCACTCATGTCCATCGTAAGTGACTGAGCCAGCATTCAAGACAAATCCCTCAGATCCTGGACTTTTGCTCTTAAAATATAATATTTAAATTATTTTCTCATACATTATTTTATTAGCTTTTCATATAAACCTTAAGTTTTTGACAGGGGAGTTTTTAATTGCCTTCATGCAGGTGAGGGAATAGATGGAGAGACTTTGTCCTGGGTGCTGTGGTTAATGGGTGGTCTGCTCTTCTGTGGCCTGGTTTTATCTCCAGAGCATTTCCCACTATATGACACTCTAATCCCTGCTTCTGAATTTATGGATGAAGTAGAAAGTATTTCCCACACTCTATAATAATGCTGAAAACCATTGTTTTCTCTTAAAAAGTAGTGAGAAACTAGAGCTTTTCTGTTTTGGCATTAGATCCAGAGTCTCCTACCTTGACGGAAACGGAGAGGCCCAAACCTTCATTTTCCACTTGAGGAAACAATTCATGCATCTCAAGAATTTTGGAGATGGAAGAGTCTCATGTGAACTGCAGAGCATTCTCAGCCTTTTATCATTTACATCAAGGTGGATGGTCTTTGGTGGGTGTTGGCATAAAAGTTCTATTTTGACTGCCTTTATTGACAAATGTCTTTGGCAGTTTAGTTCATCAAACATGTTTTGAGCTCCTACTGCCTCTGAGGCACTGTACTAGATTCCAAAGAATCAAAAATGAAAATACTAAGTTGATAACATCTTAGATGTGATTTTTCTCAGAAATCAAGACTTTAAAACTCTTGATGTTAGGGTCCTCCCAACTAATGACCCATATGAAAATTTAAACATTCATAGGGCCACTTATTTACATTGCTTTCTTTTCTCTTTCTTTTTTTTGTGGTATTGGGGATTGAACCCAGGGGCATTCTACCTCCAAGCTACACCCCCAGTCCTATCTTTTTATATTCTTTATTTTGAAACAGGGTCTCATTAAGTTGTGGAGGGCCTCACTAAGTAGCTGAGGCTGGCCATGAACCTGCATCCTTCGGTCTCGGCCTCCCAAGTACTGGGATTACAAGAATGTGCCACCACTCTCGGCTTGCATTGCTTTTTAATTATAGAATTGAGCTGGGAGAGGTGATATCCCAGTATTCCAGTATACCTGTAATCCCAGTATTTGGGAGACAAAGACATGTGGATCATAGGTTGGAGACCAGTCTCAGCAACTTAGCCAGACTTTCCACAACCTAGCGAGACCCTGTTTCAAAACAAAAAATAAGAAGGGCTGGGATGTAGCTCACAGGTACAATGTCCCTGGGTTCAACCCCCAGTTTAAAAAAAAAAAAAAGTATAATTGATATATTGTGAGGCATTTTATTATTTGAATAGATGGATACTAAGTGCTCAAGTTTGATTTTTTGTATAAAAAATATGTAAGTGTTGAGAAAATCCAGGTGGACATGGACAAGGACACAGATGCTTTCTCATAGTTAACAGTTCACCACTGTGGCATGGTTTCTCTAAAGAAAGCTGGTAGTGTGAAAAAGCTCTTTTTCTCTCTTTCTTTCTTTCTTTCTTTCTTTCTTTCTTTCTTTCTTTCTTTCTTTCTTTCTTCATCCTTCTAGTAATGCTGAAGTATAAAACAAATAGAGTTATAGGAAAACTAAAGAGCAGGAGAATGAGAGAATGAAAACCAGAAAGGAAGGGAGGGCCTTGGAGAGTAGGCTGCAGTGAATTCATCTGGCAGTGGATAGTAGTTCTGAAAACAGCCAAGTCCCAGGAGCGTATCCACCTAAATTCTCCATGTTGCTCCCTCGCTGAAGAAAGTTTGCATTCTTGAGACTTTTACATTGAAGTGGATTTTATGTTATCAGGGGTCTTGAGCTGTCTTCTTCTTTTTTAAACCTCTTGTTAAAAGAAGACAGATTAAGTATTATATTCATACAAGAAGTGTATGAAGGGTCCTGAGTGTGTGTGTGTGAATGGGACGGATGTGAGGGCCTTTTAGAAAGTGTATATGGATGGTGATGAGAAAGAGAAGAACAGTCGTAGCCTGATGAATAAAATAACTACTAACAAAAATCTGGTGATCCGAAGAAGTATATATTGGGTTTTTGCTTTGTTGTTGTCCCCTGTTATATCTGTTTGTTGTTTAATCTGAAAGTGGAATCTGTTTCTCCAGCCATTAATATGAGTGCTTTTCTTTGTATAGAGCATAGAACAAATGACTTGTTCTATAATTATTTTCAAAAAGCAGAAAAAGCGTGTGTAACATTTAAAAAATGGCATGGGATTGTCATAGAAACTCATTCTGAGCGCTGTAAATAAAAATGGCTGGGGATTAGTCACAGTGACATGTGGGACATCTTGAAACTCAAGACACATTTCTTTGTTTAACAGTCAGTAAGAGAAGTGAAGCAAACTTGATATAGTCCATGGGATGTGAGCAGTTTAGTTCCTCCAGGGAAAGAGAAAACCACACCATCTTCAGATTAAATAAGCCATCTGTGGACACCTATAAGAATGTACCTGAGGATTTTAGCATCATTTGGCAATTCCTTTACTTTAAGGGTCTTGATCCCAAATAATGAAAGTATATAAAAAGTTGAAAATCTGATTTTGATACTAATCGTTTCTCTCTTCCCACCTCTTTGTTTTCCTACAATTCCAAATAGCAATTTTATAGCTTGGCCTTATTCTGTTTTCTTTCATCTCCTATTTCTTCATGTAACATGAATAAAATGGAATGTGCTAATGCTGTATATTTTAAATATATATTTTCACATTCAAATTGAGTCTGTAATATGCCATTAGCACCCTTTTCTGGTTTTGAATCCTTTAGTTCGAAGGGAATTGTTTCTGAGTTATTCTCATTCTGTAACTCTGTCCAACATCTGGAAAAAGGATTGCTTGTCTTTAAATTTGGAATTAATCCCCATCTGCATCTCCCCACCAGGATGATGCTTCAGTAAACTCATGGATCTTTGGTTCTTTGCACTCTCAGAGGTAGGAGTTAAAGTTGGAACTTGGTGTTGTGGAGTGACTTGTGTAACTGGTACCTTTAGCAATGCTACCTGCCACTGCGTGGTGCATTCTTATTTGTAACCAGGATAATGGAGGCAATATCTGAATATGAGTAAGTGTAAAATGTGGGCTGGTTAAGGTGGATCAGTGGCCTTTCTGGGTTGAGTTAGCCAGTGAACACAAGCCTAGCCTTGAAATTTGTCTGTGACTGGTGCACACTGGACCACCCTGCCTGCCCGCCTGCCTCCTGCAAGTCTCTACCCACGAACTTCCCGTCGTAACATATGTGTGTATATTTTTCTTCTTTTCCTGTATTAGTTCTTCTGCTTGGAATGTCTTCATCCACCTTTACTTGTCGACTGTCCCTCGCACTTTAAGGCTACTCTGTAGTATCGTTTCCTTAGGAAAGTTTCCTTTTCATCCTAGCTTGAGCTGAGGATCCTTTCCTGTGTGCCCACAGCGTCCATTAGCACCATGTTAGTCATTAGCCCTGCTGGATCATAAAATGGTCTACGTTGGTCTTCCGAATTCTTTCTGGGCAGGGACTGGGTTTTATTGTTTTGGGGTACCCTACATGGGCAGGGGACTGGCCTTAGTATGTGTTCTCTCAGTATCTTTGTTGAGCTGGTGACTAGGAGAAGCTGGGTTGAGCAAAATAAGAACTTCAGAAGCTTATAATAGGAATTTAGAAACTGCATAATGCATAAGATAGTTTTGGTGTATTCACCTCAGGACTGAGGTTGAACCTATTTTCTTTTGTCAGAATGATTTCTCCTCCTTACTATACTGTGTTAACTGATTTCTTTACCTCAAAGTTTCATTGAACCCAGGGGTACTCTACCACTGAGCTACACCCCCAGCCTCTTTTTTTTTTTTTTTTTTTTTTGAGACAGGGTCTTACTACATTGCCCAGGCTAGCCTCGAATTTGCCTTAGCCGCCTTAGTTGCTGGGATTACAGGTATGTATCACTGTGTCCTACTTGGTCTTTGTGACTTATTTTTGTTGTTTTGGTATTGAGGAATTGAACCCAGGGGCATTCTATCTCTGAGCTACACCCCTAGCCCTATTTTATTTTATTTTTTAAAATTTGAAACACAGTCTCACTAAGTCACCAAGGCTGGCCTTGAATCTGTAATCCTCTGGTCTCAGCCTCCTTAGTACTGGGATTATAGGCATGCATCACCACACCTAGCAGTCTTCATGACTTTTAACTGAACTTTTTACCTAGCAAAGGTAATTGGGGGTTATGGAATAATATAGTCATTGCTCTTGATCACTGTGAGGAAATTATCTTTATACCAACTGTTATTTATTAAGTACCTACTACATGCTAGGTACACTGCTGGTGGTGGGGTAGGGTGTGGTGGGGAGAGATTAAGAATTCACGCTGTTGAATTTTCAGTTTACAGTTTTTATTAAAAATAGAGCCCTTTCCCTCAGGGTGGACACTGGCATTTTTTGTTGGTTTTGAATCACATTCTGTCTTGTGCTTTGGGGACAGGGTATGTCAATCATGTCCTTATCTCTAGTGAGCATTTGCAGGTTTGTACGTCTAGCTCATTCAACAGGGTATATTTTGGTCTGGTATGGTTACTTATCCTAAGCTAGGAGAGGCTACAGACAGTAGTAGCAGAAGGGTTAAAAATTAGAATTAAGGTGATGGGCTCAATTGTATATGGTTGAGCCCCTACGTTTCCCTTTTTATCCAATGTTCTACTCTCATTAATAACTGTTAGACCAATTTCATTAGCTCCAGAATGCACCGGCATATGTAAATCTTCTTTGTTTAATTGGAGACCTATTGATTGTAGGTAACACAAGCCTCTCTAAGGGAAACAGAACTCAACAGAAGATAAGAGTTCCTTCCCTAACACATACAGCGCTCATAATTTTATATCTCTAGGCATGTTCATTATCAAAACCATTCCATTGCAGACTTTCCCATAAAGTGTTTCTGTCTGGCCCTGTTTCTGTATCTAAAAGCTCTTACTGGTTTCAGCAAAAGCTAATGGAAGCATTTTGGTAAAATGTATATTTCTTTCTTTTTAAACTAGAGCCTTAGCTATAATAGGAAACAGAAACTTATAAAATCATGTGAACACTAATTTGCTTCAAAGAGACTGAAAGTTTTATTATTTTGTCCTTTAATAGGATGCTAAAAGAGACCAGATTCTGACCATCTTCTTTAGTGATCAATCACCAAAACTACTGCAGTGAGGGAAGAAAAACAGAATGGAAAATTTTCCCTATGTTCTCATTGGCTCTCAAAGCTCTGGAGAAGCTAGTGTACCAGCCCGCACAGTCTGCAAAGTGCTACAAGGCCTGGGATTTTCCCAAAGAGCTTCCTAGGATTGGGTCATTTTTAGTCTAACTATTTAAAGTAATGAGACCTGAGCATATTTGCATTTTCTCATACATTGTGCAATTCCATGTTTCTTTCTAAAGTGTAAGATTCAGGTCAAGGTCAGTGTATGGTTACTTGCTCCTTAGATAACAAGAATTTTGAGGAGAAATACCTGTTTAGATGTTATAGATTTTCTTATATTGAAAATTATCTTTAAATGACAAAAAAAAAAAACCCCAAAAAACTAGCCAGGTATTAAAGGGGTAAATGTATCTATTTTATTTTTCATTTCCTTAAAATCATCCCCAAATTTTACCTGACATTTAGAATTTGAATTAGTAAACACTTTAAATCATCCCCAAATTTTACCTGACATTTAGAATTTGAATTAGGAAGCACTTTTTTTTTTTTTTTTTTTTTTTTTTTTGGTGTTAGGAATTGAACCCAGAGCATTGCATCTCTGAACTATACCCTAGTCCTTTTTTATTTATTTATTTTTTAAATTTTGAAGCAAGGTCTCACTAAGTTGCTCAGGGTTTCACTAATTTGCTGAGGCTGGCTGGCCTCTAACCTTCAAACCTCCTGTCTCAGCCTCCCAAGTTCTGAAATTATAGACGTATATCACCATGCCTGGCTAGAGATCAATGATTATTTAAAGAATTAAAAAAAAATGAAGCTGGGCATTGTGGCTCATGGCAGTAATCCCACTACATGGGAGGCTGAGACAGGAAGATTGAAAGTTTAAGGCCAGCCTCAGCATAGTGAGACCCTGACTCAAAATAAAAAATACAAAAAAAGAAAAAAAGGATTGAGGGTGTAGCTGTAGCTTCATGGTAAAATTCCCCTGTGTTTAATCTCCAGTACTGCAAGAAAAAAAAAAGATAAATAAGTAAAATAAAATAAAGTATTATTGATCTCCAAACCAATTATTTAGTGAAATTATAGCATCTTCATGAAAATAGGTTACTTTTAACTTGATGTAGCTGTCACTTTAACAACTTCATGACATTGTCATGTTCATTTTTTTTTTTTTTTTCAGTACTGGGGACTGAACCCAAGGCCATTCCACCTCAGAATGACACCCCCAGCCCTTTTTTATTTTTTATTTTGAAACAGGCTCTCACTAAGTTGCTGATACTAGCATTGAACCTGTGATCCTCCTGTCTCAGCCTCCTAAGTACTGGGAATACAGGTGTGCACCACCATGCCCAGCAGCTTTTTTTGTTTGTTGTTACTGGTCCAATACATCTCAGGTTTCGAGGAGTGCATGTTTAGAAGGGTGCTTATTGGAGAGTCTTGACAGGTAGAGGGTAACTTTATGTCAATCATTGTAATGTGTATCAGTGAAATTCTAACATTTAATTATTACTTGATTCTCTGATTATATTTTTTGCTCTGAGAGAAGATGACCACCTTTATTCTGGCAAAGTCTGGGAAGACAGGCAATGCTATTTCCATTTCTTGGTTTAGTTCACCTATGAAGGCATTTTGAAGTAGAAGACCTTTTGAAGGAATTAAGTATCTATATGCACCTACAAAGAAAAAAAAAAAAAAAAAAAAGGATGTGCTGCCATTCTAGCTGGGCTTGTGATGACATGGGGAACTTCCAGTTCAGTTAAATTCATCTTCAATCACAGCATGCCACTCCTATCAGTTAGTTAAAAAGTTCTTTTTTAGAGGTTATATGTAGAATCCCAGTTCTATAAGCAGATTTTTTAAAAACTTTGAGCCAGGATCTTTCTGTGTTCCCCAGGCTGGCCTCAAACTCAAGTGATCCTCCTGTCTCAGCCTCCCACTAGTAGCGAGGAATATAGGTGTATGCCACTGTGCCCAGTTTATAACCATATGCTGAATACTCTCACCGGAAGGAAGCTTTGAATTCATCCATTATCCCTCTTCTGCCAAGCCACAAAAATCTTACTTCAATGATTTTTTCATATATAAAATCTTATATAACACATGCATATTTTGTATATGTATTTATTCATATGATGTATATATGAATTTTATATATAAAACCATATATATATCCCAGCTTTTTACAACATACCTGGCTCATCCTTTCTTATTCCCTTCCCAAGAATAGAAGTTTACTTTAAGCCAAACATAATCAAGACATGAAATGTTTAACGACTGGATGATAAATTTTTAGTTAAGCAGCAGTTTGGGATTATCTTCTGTTTAGGTTTATCCAGGCTGGGGTTCCCTCCTGTATCCCTCCCCCTCCCTATTTGCATGGAGAGCTGTGATTGAATCTAAAATACAAATCTTTCATGTTGGGAAAGTGAAAAAGAATAATGTTTTGGTTTTTTTTTCTAATTTGACTACAAGTATATTTTTGCATTTTAAAAAACAGGATTGCCAGGCATGGTGGCGCACATTTGTAATCCCAGTATTTGAGAGGCTGAGACTGGAGGATCCAGGTTCATGGCCAGCCTCAGCTACTTAAGTGAGGCTCTCTGCAACTTAGTGAGACTCTATTTCAAAATAAAGAATAAAAAATAGGACTGGGGGTGTAGCTCGGAGGTAGAATGTCCCCGGGTACAATCTCCAGTACTGCAAAACAAACAAATAAAAACAATTATTTTTAAAATTCGGCACAGAAATCCTGATCCAAGCATATTTCTTTTAGACTTTTTAAAGGCTATCTTTGGAAGGTTCTAGAATATTATGAAAAATCCTTTCACCTTAATAGATATTACTGATTTTATTTCTCATTTATCTTCTTTTTGTTTGTTGTTTGTTTTTAACAGAATCTCGTTAGGTTACTGAGAATTACTACATTGCTGAGGCCGTCCTCGAATTTGCGAGATCCTCCTGTCTCAACCTTCTAAGTACTGAGATTATAGGTGTCTGCCATCATGCCCAACTTATCTTCACTTTTTTTTAATGTAAAATATATGTAAGTTATGACATAATATGAATTGAAGACCCATGGTGGACCAACTCTCCTCCTCTCCCACCAGAAAAAGAACATAACCAATACCTTGCATTTACCTATGTGTTTTTCTCCTATCTCATCACCCTGAAATTCCACCACTACCCTGAACTTTGGGTTTATAACTATCTTCCCACAAAATAAATGTTTATCACATATTTGTTATAGAGTATAATATTTAGGTTTGCTTGTTGTTGTTTTTATTTTTTGGTACTGAGGATTGAACCCAGGAACATTCTACCTCCAGCTTTTGTGTGTGTGTGTGGGGGGGGTACTGGGGATTGAACACAGAGGCATTCTACCTTTCAGTTACACCCCTAGCCTGATTGGAAACAGGGTCTTACTAGGTTAATGAGAATCTCACTACTTGTTGAGGCTGTCTTCAAACCTGTGATTCTCTGTCTCAGCCTTCCAAGTACTAGGATTACAAGGGTGTGCCACCATGCCCGGCTTGCCCCCAGCTTTTAAATTTTATTTTATTATTTTTATTTTGAAGCAAGATCTCAATGAGTTGTTGAGGGACTAGTTAAGTTGCTAAGGCTGGCCTCGAACCTGTGATCCTCCTGCCTCAGTCTCCCAAGTACTGGGATTACAGGCACACATCACTACACCTCGGCTTAGTTTTGCTTGTTTTTAAGTTTTTTTTTTTTTTTTTTTTTTTTTTTTGCGGTACTGGGGATTGAACTCAGGGGCATTCTACCTCTGAGCTATACCCCCAGCCCTATTTTTTATTCCTTATTTTGAAACCGAGTCTCACTAAGTTGCAGAGTGCCTCACTAGGTAGCTGAGGCTGGCCGCGAACCCGGATCCTCCGGTCTCAGCCTCCCGAATGCTGGAATTACAAGCGTGCGCCACCACGCCCAGCTGTTTTTAAGTTTTATAAATAGTTTACACACACAGTGTCTTCTGAGAATTGCTTTATTTGACTCCACATTATGTTTCTAGTGTTGCTGCATAGCCTGTGATTTATTGATGTTTCTCGTTGTATAGTACTCCATTGTGTGATAAATCTATAAAATGTTTTCAGTTTCTTGCTATTAGCAATTTTGTAAACTGTGACATTTCTTTTGGGGCATGGATGTTAAGGGTTTCTTTAGGGCATATACCTAGGAGTGGAATTGCTGGATCATAAGGTATATAAGTATTCATGTTTTTAAATAGACAGTGGTATTTCATCTTACTAAGTGGTTGTACCTATTTATGCTCTCACCAGCAATAGCAGTATACCAAAAATTCTGTTGATCTCTATCCTCTTCAGCATTTGCCATTGCCAAATTTTCCTTTTTACCAATCTAGAGGTTATAATATATTTTACTGTGGTTCTAATTTGCATTTCTAACTTTATTAGCAGTGAGATTAAATATATTTTTATATATGTATGAGCAGCTTTCCTCTTTTGTGAAATAAATGTTCTTATCTTATACCCATTTTTTCTACTTTGTTGCTTATCTTTTCTGTATTGATTGTTTAGGAGTTCTTAAAAGATCCTGGAGTCTAATCCTTTGTCAGTTATATATTTGCAAATATCTTTTCATAGTTTGTGGCTTGTCTTCTTTTTTTATTGACGTTATCTTTGATGAGAAAAGTCTTTATTTTAATAAAGTTTATTAATTATTCATTTCATGTTAGTGCTTTTATGTTTAAGATATCCTTCTTTACTCCAAGTTTAGAAATATATGGTATTTAAAACTACCTACTCTAAATGTTCATCTCACATTTGAGTTTGTGTTGCATCTGGAACTTATTTTTGTACATGGCATGTGGCAGAGATTCTGTTTTATTTTTTTCTGTGAATAAACAGTGTTCATTGTTCTTCCAATGATCTTAGGTGCCCCCTGTCATTTACAGTGTTCATACTTGTGTGGGTATGTTTTTGAATTCTCTTTTCTGTTCCATTGGTCAATGTGCCTACCTTGGAACACCATCACAGTGCTTCGGTTTCTAAGCACTTACAGCAAGTCTTGGTACCTGATAAAACAAATCCTTCACACTTTTTCTTCAAAAGTATTTTCAGTGGTCCTTGACCCTTAATCATTTCATATATTTTATTTTATTTTTTATTTTTTATTTTTTTTTTCTGGTACTGGGGATTGAACTCAGGGGCATTCTACCTCCGAGCTATACCCCCAGCCCTATTTTTTATTCTTTATTTTGAAACCGAGTCTCACTAAGTTGCGGAGTGCCTCACTAGGTAGCTGAGGCTGGCTGCGAACCCGGATCCTCAGGTCTCAGCCTCCCGAATGCTGTGATTACAAGCGTGCGCCACCACGCCCGGCTCATTTCATATATTTTATAGGACCATTCTGTCAAGTTTTGTGAAAACACTACTGGGACTCTGTTTAGAAGTATATGTACTCTACAGATGAGGGATAATAACATCTTTTTTTACTATCATATCTTATTATCTATGAACATGGTATGTCCCCATTTATTTTGATCTTCTATGATATTTATTTATTTATTTATTTAGGCACTGGGGATTGAATCCAGGGGCATTCTACCTTGGAGATATACCCCTAGCCCTATTTTTTTTTTTAATGTGGAAACAGTCTTACTAAGTTGCAGAGGGCCTCATGAGGTTGCTCTGGTTGGCCTTGAACCTGTGATCCTCCTGTCTCAGCCTCCCAAGTATTGGGATTACAGGAATGTGCCACTGTGCACGGCCTTGATTTGTTTTTTCATCCAGGTCTTGAACACTTTTTGGGAAGCTGCTTTTATAAACTATATTTTTCAAATTATATTTTATTTGGTGTTCCTAGTAAAGAAATATAGCTAGTTTTATGTATAGTGATCTTATATCCAGCTGCATTTACATAGTTTAGCCAATAATTTGCTGTACATTTTCTCTGTGTAGATAATTATATCAAATGCGGGTGACGACACTTTCATTTCTTTGATTCCAATTTCTATGCTTCACCCTTCTCAATGCACTGTATAAGACCTCTAGTTCAGCACTGAAATGTCCACCTGTGATAGTGGGCATCCTTGGCTCCTTTTCTTGACTTTCTATTTATTTTTCATCCACTTATGAGTCTAAGTTAATGTCTTACTATTTTTTCCCCCCCACACAGCTCTCCAGGGTTGGCTTCCCCACTTATCAGTCAGAAGTGCACCTCTGCTGAGGTGTCATCATAAGCTCATGCCTTACTACTTAAATATCACTTTTGCTGATTGTACTTTAATCAGACAAAGGGAAAGACTTTACCTTCTTTTGTTAATTTCCCCTCACTTTTCTAACTGTGTTATAGTATGTTATAGCTTATGTTACAAGTAATTGAAACTTCAAATTCTCCTGCCAAGTTACTTGATGCCCAGTGATACGGTATGTCTTAATTAATGGGTAAATGGTGTTTTTAAGAATATAGTCATTGGCGAGTGTACTGGTGCACACCTGTATTCCCATTATTTGGGAAGCTGAGACCAGAGGACCACAGGTTCAAGGCCAGCCTCAGCAACTTAGCAAGACCCTCAGTAACGTAGTGAGATTGTTTCAAAATAAAAAATAAAAGTAAAATAAAGAGTTGGGAGTATTAGCTTGGAGGCAAAATGTCTCTGGGTTCAATTCCCAGTACTGAAAAAAAAATTAAGTTAAATTTAAAAGAGGATGTAGTCATCTAAAATTTAAAAATAAGGGGCTCATTTGTATGTAATAATAACTTTAGGTATTGAAGAGAGGTACTCTATATTTTATATTCTATATTTTATATTGAGTTTTTAGCTACCCTCTTGTATGGATCAATCTTGTAAGTTTTGATTTGAACAGAATCCTTAAGCATCATTTTTCACAATTTAAAGTGTCTGATTTCAATGGGTTTACTTTTTCTCATGCAATTTTTGTTAAGACTTGAATAGATTACTCCTAATCTTGTGAGCACACTGCAGGAAGACAACTATTAACTTAGTGAGATTGTTTCAAAATAAAAAATAAAAGTACAATAAAGGGTTGGGAGTATTAGCTTGAAGGCAAAATGTCTCTAGGTTCAATTCCCAGTACTAAAAAAAAAAAAAAAAAAAAGTTAAATTTAAAAGAGGATGTAGTCATCTAAAATTTAAAAATAAGGGGCTCATTTGTATGTAATAATAATAACTTTAGGTATTAAGTGAAGAGAGGTACTCTATATTTTATATTGAGTTTTTAGCTACCCTCTTGTATGGATCAATCTTGTAAGTTTTGATTTGAACTACAGAATCCTTAAGCATCATTTTTCACAATTTAAAGTGTCTGATTCGATGGGTTTACTTTTTTCTCATGCAATTTTTGTTAAGACTTGAATAGATTACTCCTAATCTTGTGAGCAGACTGCAGGAAGACAACTATTAAAAGTAGAAAGCTATTAAGCAGTCAGGGGTTTATTATGCTATAGTGTTTTTTTAAGTCTGTTCTTAATTGGTTGATTAATGTACAAGAAGTCCCTTTCCCTCCTCCATCTCTACAGATGGCAAATGGTAGGTCCCAACTGTCATTGTTCGCAAAAAAGGTTATGGTTCAAAGTCAAAGATTCAGAGATACCACAATAATCAATCACAGGGACTTGTCCTGGAGTGCCCAGCCAGGCAAAAGTTAGGCAGAGTAGTAATATTTACTCAGAATCCCATAGGAGCATTTTTTTCTTTTTTGGTGCGTTCTCGATTTTATTTAGAAGAGATTATTTAATTAATTAAAATGTCTCTCTGAATTTAGTGTCAGGCATGTAAATAAATATGAAAAATAATGTTAAACAAGTTTTTTTTGTCGTTATAACAAATATTGCCGGCATATAATTTTAAGATGGTAGTAATACAGAAAGCATCATTCTTAATACATTGGGATTAACAGAACACTTTCAAAGGAATACCTTTTTACTATTTTCATGTGAGGATGATTTATAGTGGTGAACTTCCTTTTTAGGAGGAAGACTAGAATTATGTTCTAGTATTGATCCACAAAAAGGATTTGCATTTTATTCATGCTATAAAAGTGCCTTTAATGGAGGCATTGTGGTAATTGAATCTATACTGTGTATCACTATCAAAGTATCTTTTTAATTATTTTATGTTATATAATTTAGTAACTAAATTTAAGTCATGGGGAAGGCAATGACTGTATTATATCTTTTAGGTATAATGTATAGCCTTTAATATTCCTGAAGTGGATGGCACTTAAGGACATTTTTAGTGTGAGAAAGGAGAGAGAGAGAGAGAGAGAGAGAGAGAGAGAGAGAGAGAGAGAGAGAGAGAAAGAAAGAAAGAGAGAAAGAAAGGGGGGTGGAGAGGATTCCATTACATTCAGCACAGTATGAAACTAAGTCAAAGGAGTTTTGTTAATTAAATTCAATTGCCATCCATTAGACCAGTGGAATGAGATGGCTCTGCCTGGCGCTGACACAGCACAGGTATGCAATTTGGCTAAATGGCCATTTCTAAACCATAGCACACATTTCTTTACTTGATCTTTTTTTTTTTTTTTAAGTAAGAGTTTTTATCTTAAAAAGTCAAAGAGTAATCAGTCCTCACTAAAGGGTTAGGGATTTCATTTTTAAGCAGTGGAGTGAAAAGCAATTAGTTTGTTGGCTTGGAAATGAATAGTTCACATGGAGATTTTTTAGGGGATAAAATGATTTTTAAAGTATATCCAGTGTCTGCAGGCAAATGTATTAAGAAAGATGTATATGGAGTCATACTTCTTTGGATTTTTAAAAAAGTATCCTAGAAGCTGTAACTACAATGTGCATCTATAATTGGGGAAAGTTATAGTAATTGTGGTAGTTATAAAAATGAAATTTAGGTAGTGGGTAAGTGTGTCTACATTTTGGCATAAATGACTACTTTTAGAGGCTGTATATGTCAGACTGATAAGTTTCTTACCACAGTGAAATGACAAGAATACCACTCAGGCATTGGCTGAGACATGATTTTGACAGCCAGCAAGCTCGCAGTGCTGCTGAGTGCACAGATTTCTACTTCCTGCCAAGATTAAAACTGGCAAAAACCAAAAAGGATATTAGGGATTGTCACTTTAAGAAGAAATAACATGTTTATGTTCTGCCTTTGCTTCAGAAATGGAAGGGTGATCTCTTGAACTGTAGTCTGTTGAAATCTGTAAGTTTGCAATCAATAGAAGAGTTTGATTAGTGTGAACATCAAAAAATTAAATAAGTAGTGGTTCTAGTGATATGCATCAGAGTAAGACAGGGTAGTTTCAGTTAATAGAACATGAATAGTTTTCTTCGATATGAGGGGAATTCTTTGCAAATACTGTAAAACAGTTTTCCCCACAGTCCCAGAAGAACAAAGGCCTACTTTTAAGTTTGTAGATTCGAAGACTGAACACTTGCTTTACTTCCTGAATTTTCTTATTTTTTCCTGTGTGAGCAGATGGTTTTTCTTTTTATAAGTTGCCAGATCTTTCCCATAACAATAAATGACATTATTGAGAACCTACTGTGTGCAGGGTCTGGACCCAGAACTCAAATGTTTTTTTTTTTTCATACTCAGGAGTTTTTATTTAAATTTAGGTATAAAAATGAAGAAAAAAAATTACATGCCGTGTTGTGCAAGAGTCAGACCCTGAAATCTGCTTATACTTTGGTATTTACAGTAAGTACTTTTGAAACAGCTGTGGATGTTCAAATGGAAGTAGCAGTGTGGCGTGGGGAATGTGGGAACATACATTTGTGAAGACTTAGCATTCTCCAGCTTTAGAGCCAGCAGAAAAGGAGATTGTGGTGCATTCTATTAAATACTGCCAGTATGATTAATTTAAAGGGTTACATTTTATTGAACCCTGGTGTAGATGTTCTTTGTCAACCCACATTCACAGCTAGTTAGAGTGTGTGTAGCATTTATCAAAACTTTCTGGAGCCCCTCTCACCTCATTAGCATCTGAATCTCTATTCAGCAGTTAATGTCCGTTACTGCTAGAGTGCTCAATTCTTGTTTTCAATAAGCCAGTTGTAAAATGTCAGACTGTCACTTACAATATAAAAAACCAAAAATGATGGTATTTGTAAAAATGTTATCACCTCATAAAAACAAATTGTAAAGACATGAAAGTGATCTTGCTATGCTGGGCTTTCAGAAGTGAGTTAGTACAGCTACTTTAAATACCAGTTGTGTAGATTCCCACACTTTTCTACCAATGGAGAGGTTTACACAAGCATAATTTAAGTTACAATTACTCTAATTAACATCTCATTTGCATAAATTGTTGAAGTCAAAACAACAAAGAATTGTCTAAGAAGCTTAATCCTATTTGTCCAAAATAGAAAGATTTTTCTTTTCTTTTTTTTTTTAAACCATGCTTTAAAAATTGGCAGCTTGAATATGTCTTTGGTGTGTTGAACTATACCATTTTAAAAATAAATGCTTTCAATTTGTTTAAGAACATATTTTTCTATTCTGTTTAGAATCCTCCATTTTTGGTATGCTCTTAAAATTAAAAACAAACACATTACATGTTGGTTCCTAAATCAGTGTTAACAAGAGATGAAAACCAAGGTGCAGTGTCATTGATGCAGACTAGTCCAGAGTAATCACAACTCCTTAGCACTTAGGAGGGAGGGCTATGTGCAAGTGGGAATGTGTCTGTGCAAGAGATGTAGGCGCTTGCAAAGTACACCTACTGTTACCAGAGGTCAAGGAGCATTTTTGAGTATTTGCTGGTCTCTTTCAGATTATCCAGGTGTTCTCAGTGTTGAAGATTATGTTAAAAGTAGTTTTTGCAACCTGGTCAAGCATATATGTCATAGCTCTCATAGCTCACATCTTTATAAAAAAAATAGAAGTCAGAAAACTTCCTCCTCCCCCCTCCCCCACTGTGATGCTGGGGATTGAACCCAGGGGCTTGTGCATGCTAAGCACTGGCTCTGCTATTGAGCTACATCCCAGACCAGAAAATTTCCTTTTCAGTGGCCACCCAAATGCAGTTAATTTGGGGGTGATTTAATAAACTGTCTTCTTTAAGACTCATTGAAAATTAGGGACATGTTTGCATACTGTGGATTAATGATGTTTTCATGCGAACCCACAAAATTTCTGCGCTCACTTTTATAGGCCTAACGTTCATGCATTTCATGGGCAACAGTTGTTACCACTGAGCTTACATTAGTTAGATTGTACATATGATAAGAGGGTTTTTTTGGTCAATTTTTATAGTAATTGTGGATTGACAAATTAAAATTAATTCCTCAATTTGTAGTAGTATTTCCAATATTCTATTGGCCCTAAAAGTATACAAGATCTGTAAGACTGGAATGAAATTTTCTTTGAAATTATGTATCTTTTAAGACATTTTGTTTATCTTACTTTATAATAGTCTTACTTTAAATATATTTTTAATTTGATTTTATAAGATACAAAATATTATCTTTGAAATAGTTAAGACTCATAAGTTATATTGAGTACCAACTGCATGCAAACCACTGTTCTAGGTTTGATAGAATATAATAGGTCATTTTAGATATACAGTATAGTCTTTACTTTATGAAATATATTTTCTTATCAGGGCACCATGCTGCTGACCTGTAATCCCAGTTTACCTTGGAGGCTGAAGCAGGAGGATCTTGAGTTCTAGGCCAGTCTGGGCCACAGAGCTAGACCTGTCTCAAAAAGAAAAAATATACATTCTTATTGGGGATATATAAGTACCAAATGAGGATATGTTTTATATAAATTTAGAAGAGAATTTATGATGAGTTGGGGCCATCTAGAAGACTTCTTTGGTGAGGCTGAAGTTTACTTGTTGACTGAAGGAGACCAGCAGAGAGAAAGCTAGAGAGCCAGGGAGAGGCTCAAGTGAAGTGCAGAAACAGCAATCTGCAAGATTTGTGCCAGATCAGGTAAGCTGCAAGTTTGGTTAGGATGGAGATTCACACAGGGAGGGTTTGAATGCCAGGCTATAGGGAATTATGTAAGGTTTTAGAACAGGGATATAGCAGATTTCAAGAAATGTTTTGGCAGAATGACTTATGAGGCTCAAATGCAGGGAGCCTTAAGAAAAGAAAGCAGAGCAGAGCTAGGGGTAGTGGAACAGTAGCCTTCATAGTTGTCTCAGCACAACATGATAAATCATGTTTTTTATTTCCTAAGCGCTGAGTGATATGGTAAACAAAATACAGTATAAGAGGTGGCAAGAGCACTTTTGAAAAAATACATGGTTTCTGATTCTGAGTGGTACTTAAGATTTAAAAGAGAAGTATGCATTTCTTTTGTTATTTCTAATAAAAATTAATCTGTATTTAGAAAGACCTGTATAAAAATTAATAATATTTCTTCCTTCAAAGGGAAGTGATTTACAGGTTATTTTCCCTTCTACTTTTCAAAAAGTTGAGTTTCAAAGAGTATGTTTCTAGGACTAGGGTGTCAGGGTGCATGTAATTACCATGTACTAGGCCTAGGTTTGATCCCCATGGGAGGGAGGGAAGAAGACACACACACACACACACACAGGAACAAACAAGCTAGGGAGAGAGAAAGAGCTCGGTGGGGGGAAGGGGGCAGGAATATTTCTGTTTCTTCCGAGTGTGGCTCAACTGTTACATTGTCAATATTTGATCTTTATTGGAAGCTGAGGTCATGTCAGAGTTACTGAGGAGAAAGTCCTGGACTTTCCTTCTTATCTTTTAATGGCATATCTTTGATAAGGCCGGACATGGTGTACATGGTGACTGTTATCACTGTTTGTCACTTTTGTATATTTACCTTTTCATAGTATGTAATCTGAGAGTACCTTCAAGCGACTGGAGGAGATTTGGTCTCAAACACCACATTTTGGGTATTTTAATATAATCAGAAGGAAGTCGGGTGTTGTGTTCAGACCAGAAGTTAGAACACGTTGACACACACAGAATTACTCCCTTCAAGCATTTAGCAAATACATATTAATCACTCGACAGAAATAAGGTGACGTGTACACATCCATAGATGAATGGAGAAAAACCAGGAGCTGCTCCTGCCTGCCAGAGGCGCGCAGATTCACAGGGGAAGGGGCCAGACGTGTGAAGTGCTCTGTCACACACCGACAGCAAAGGAGCCCCGTGGTCCTGGGGAGGAACAGTACTGAGACTGAGTGGAGGAGGAGGAGGAAGACTTTGTGGAGGAGGTGAGATGAAAGCAGACCTCGAGGGTTGGTGAGAGACAGAGCAAATGGAAAGAACGTGTGGTCGAGGTGGCACACAGAGTGCCTGGTCCTTGTCCTGTCTTCACTCCCGTCCCGGGTCACTCAGCAAGCACCCAGCACTTGCCTTGTGCCAACCATTGAGCAAGGCCACCTGGGAGGAACTCATCAACCTCTCCAAGGGCAAAGTTGAACTGGCTTGTCCAGTGGCTCTTTTCTCAAAAAGGGAGAAGGTCCGCCTATGGTACCTTTGACATATTATCCCTCCGCCAAGTGAGAGTTTGCCTCAAGCGTCCATTTAATATTTCACATTCCCTTAGTGAGTGTAAAATATGAAACTTTTGAACCTGTAAAAGATGGTGAAGAACACAGTTCTCCCTGTACTCCCCTGCTTTCATTTTGCAGCCAGATTCTGCCTTCCCGCAAGGGAGATCTGAGGAATAATCGCCATAGCGCCTGTCTTGTCTTTATTTGGGGAGCGTCCCTTCTTCTGCCCAAAGAGAGTCTGATGTTAATTCCTTCTCATCCTTGGCCTCTTCAGCTATAACAAAGTTTAATGGAATAAAAGCAAAACCCAAGTTAGAGATCCCCAAATAATCTTTAGTTATTAGTAGAAATCGTCTTAATGGATTTCAGGAAGCCCATGTATACAGTGAAAATGAGACCCTTAGTTAATGGAAAGAATTAAAATAACTTTACAGGACATTTCTACCACTTCCAGTGATGCTATAAATAGTTGCAAAGGTAAGGATTTTTAGTAATTGCAAATACACAGGCAATATGGATATTAGAACATTTAGATGACCTTAATGGCAAGATGGAGTTGGCTCTGGAACTTTGTCGAGTGGGAACAAGGTTTTGTGAATTTGATAAATACCATCGGTTGTTACAGCCTCTTCTGATAGGTGAGAAGTGGTTTTTTGATGCAGTATTGCCTGGCATGCATCTTCTCTATGGTCTATTATCTTGTGGGAATGACATTCGTTAAGTTGGTATCTGCGTGCATCCCACCCAAATAAAGAATGTTTCATCAGCAAAGTGAATTGCCATACAGTCATCAGACTCTAGAAATAAATTATCAAGGATGACTGCAGCGGGTGAGGCTGTTTGTTTATCAGATCACTTGAGAACAGAGTAAAGTGAGCTTCATATTTTCCTGAGTCTTGAATTCTCATTTTAGACATCTGTTCGAAAGCTTTCTAAGCCATGGAGTATTCTAAATGAGCATTTTGTTAAATGGATGAAGGAAGACTTAGTTTTCCATTGTTAGGTGAAACCTAATTAAAAATTAAATAATGACTTTGTGTTGGCTTGTAAATTCCTTATTTCCTGCATGTGTGAGTATATTTTGTTAGAACATTTCATTTTAAAGCATGCCTTTTTTTTTTTTAATGATAAAAATACTTTAAAAATACTATTTGCTTTTGAAATTACTGTCAGGCATCTTAGGCTCGCCTCTTGTTGAGTGGAAGGTATTAGATGCGTGTAGCTTTATGAACTCTATTTTCTGTGAATATAGCAGAATTAGTTTAATTGTTGTTCTTCACCTTCTCCAGCATGATTACACCCATCAGGGCATTTAACAGATGCCATTATTTGTGTTATACTCGGAATTCTTTATAAACTTAATAAATGAAAGCTTTTTCTCTTACAGGCCTGATTCTCTAGTGGACTTCTGGTGAAATTATGTGGCTACCTTCCATTAATGTTAATGGAGGTTATGGATATAAATCCCTCCATAGTGATGGAAGAATGAGCCCCAGAGAGAAGAGTATTTGTAATGAATCACTGGGTTGTGATACAGGATTCACTTGGTCTCCCTAATACGATTTTTTTTTTCTTCCTGAAAGTTTAAGGTCTTATGTTTGGGAGTTAATTTCTCTCCCACCCTAATCCTTTGTTATCAAGTATGTAATAATATTAAAAACAGAAAAATATGGATTCATGGGTAGGCATAGTTTTTTTGTTAATGTAGCAATATAGCACATATATAATTTGTGTTTTCCTTTTACTTAATATTTTTGGTAGACATAACTTGAATATTTTAAGAGGTCATCATATGCTTTACTAATAATGGCTACTTAATAATTTATTGTCCTGACAGACTGCAGTTTATCATTTAGTATCAGGACTCTCAATATATTTATTAAATACCTACTGGCTATAAGGCTCAGGGGCTTAGATATAGAAGCATCTGACATAGTCTCTATCCTCAACTTCTCTATAGCTTTGTAATGAAAGGAGACAGCAGTCCATAGGTACCTTCCATGGGGCACAAACTGTGAGACTTCTGGTTTAAGAAAAGGAGAAATTCAGAATCAGCATTATTGCATCAGGGAATCTGACTGGAAGAAACAATTCCATATGTAATGATATTTTCAATCAATATTATTTTAGGTCGTTTATGTATTCAGTCAACTTCTGCTGACTGCCCACTACATCCCAGGCACTCTGCTAGGTGGTGGGAATTCAACAGTGAACAGGGCACATACAGCCCTGCTTTCCTGGAGTCTGCAGTTGGGGGGCAGGAAATAGTAGAGGGTGGATAAGCAAAATAACTTGTGCATGTGATAAATCTCTAAAGCAAATAAACGGAGTGATAAAGTAATTGGGGGGCGCTGCTTTAGAACAACAGGATGAGAAGAATGAGGAGATAACCAGGTGTAAAACTTTTGGAGGGGGATGGGGGAGGGAGGGAGGGAGGGAGAGAGAGAGAGAGTGTGTGTGTGTGTGTGTGTGTGTGTGTGTATGTTCGTATCCGTGTCTGTGTCCTAGGGACTGGAGGAAGCCAGGACATTATGGCAGGACAGTAAGAAGAGCATGTCCTGATGGGCAAGCAGACTGCCACAAGGTCACACAGGTAGTCAGAGGTGGTGGGTGGTGAAGGTAGGATTTAAATACAGGTCTGTCCGACTCCAGACTATGCTGTTACATGACCACAGGATGTTAGCAGAAGTTACATGCGAAAGAGAATTAGAGGGAAACAGTTGCTACAGACATCCAGATGAGAGGAAAATCATTTTGGTCTAGAAAAAAATAGTCTTAGGTTTCTTTGAACAGAGTATGTACAAAATATGAAAGATACCATAGGTCCTTTCCTCTTATAACACAAGTAGGAAATTATTCAGACTATTTTTTAGATAAATTGTTATGGCCTCCAATTGGAAGAAATAAGATGTGCAAACCTTTTTTTTTGTTAAATGATCTTTGTTTACTCTTAAATATTTGTGTGCATAGTTGGTGATTTGGGTTTTTATGTAGGTATCTTCCTCCTAGAGACACATAGAAAATCTGACTTCCCTAATTCCCAAAGTCCACCCTACTGGTTGACCCTCTTGTTTCTGTTTTTGTGCCAAGTGGTCTCTCTTTGTTATCAGTTCCACATAATTAATGGATTTATCATGTGAGGTAATTCAGTTACTCAGCAAAACAAATGATATACACTTTTAGAAAGAGCTCTAGAAAGGAAATTTGAATCTAAAAGTGGCTAGTAAGAGGAAATTTCTGTTTGTGTTTAATTAAGAGAAACTGTATGGAAATGTAAGCTAAGGACACATTAATCAGAGAAGTTGGCATGGCACTGCGTGCTTCATTTTCATTTGGCATATATTGCATGGGTGCTTATTAAATAATTTGTATGACTTAAATAACTTATGAATTTTCTTGCTGAAGTTTTGCATAGATTCAGACTAAAGAGACCAAAAAGTTCAAATTTTGACCAAAAAAATCAATCTTTAAATGATTGTGAGATATACATACATATATACATATTTGTGCTAATGTTTGCTTGCCTCACTGTTGAAGAGGAAATGTATATTATTGAGAGTCTATAAATTTTCAGTGAAAACTCAGTAATCATGTAGCAGGTTCACTCCTGGTGAGTAGACATCTGTGTTTAATGCCCTTGAATTGAAGCAGCCTTCCTTGCCTCTGCTCATCTTATCTGTGTCTTGTCAACTTGAATATTGTTTTAAAAATAAACATTTGAAGGAAGAAGTTCGCACATGGAAAGGGTTGGTTATTCACTCCCTGGATGTAGGCTCCTTGTATCTCAAAAGGAGCCTAATCTATATAGATATGGCATATTTGGTTCTTAAAGGCCAAGGAAAAGGGATCTCCCCCTTCTGCTTCACTTTATGGTTCATAGAGGTCAAATCAGATTTCTTTGGCTTAAACTTTGTAGTGTACCTTTGGTGATTTGGTTTGTGCTCTATAATATTCATAATTATAGGAGATGTCAAGATTGAATTCACTTAATTATAGAGTTTTACGTAGTGTCTGTACCCACATCCTAATAAAATAATATGGAATTCAATAAGTCCTGCCGAGTGGGACAGAGCTCCACTCACACGAGCTTACTAAACTTGATGTATTCTTATGGCACAGCTCCAGAATGCGGAAGAAACACATTTATCTAGGTGATTAGTATTCTTTCTGTCTGCCAGATTTAAGGATTGTTTGGAAATATTGTTAGAATCAAAATCAACGTCTGTTGCTACACAGAGCTGAGCATTCCAGGCAGGCTCTGGCCGCTGTGTCGCTCTTATGTCCACTGGTTTCATGTCTGCCATGGCAGTGACAGTTTTCAGTAACACAGAGCTGCTATCTGAAGAGCGATAAGCTTGTAAGTGAGGCCTTTGGGAAAGCAGCACAGGGATTTCTGGTCCCATCTCAGAAGACAGTATTGAGACTGTCTTTAAAAGTGACCTAGGTCACAGGCTAGGCCCTCTACAGTTTGGGGTTTTCAAGTTATTAAGAACATGCAGCTCAGTTCCCTTCCAGAGGAGAACAGCTCTTCCATAAACTACTTATTAAACACTCTAGCTGATTCTACGTGTAAGGAAAATGAAAACAGCGGAAATTCAGAGTTGAAGAATGTTGTGGGGCATGATCCTTTTAAGTTTGTCACTTCCCCATATCAGATTTAAAACTTTACTTTGCATTTTAGGCTATCTAATGAGTGCCTGGTAATATATTTTGGTAATAATACCTATTAGCTATCCTATCAGGGACAGTTTAAAATATCTTGAATAAATGTATGAGAACTATATCATCAAATTGCAAGGTCCTAAGTTGACCTCCAGGACATTAGGAAATCAAATTTAAAGCATTGCATTGTTTGTTACTCAATGGAGGGACTGAGGACAGTGTGTGACTTCTGTCCTGCAAGTGATGCAATAGCTAAATATTCCAGTGTGAGTGAAGGTTGATTAGATGGTGGCCTTTAACTCTGTTTTTCCCACAGCTTTATGGCCTTTTGTTTTTCGAGGCATGTTCTATGCTGCTGTTTTATTGCCTTAAAAAAATGTTCTCTTTTGGGCAAGAAAACATATATGTTCTTCCTTGGATTATGGATGGAAATTAGCAGTCATATGCTCAGAATTAAAAAGTAAGCTGCATTATCAAAAACTGACCCTCCTTCAAAAAAGTTCTGTGTAAGCAAGAAAACAGAAATTGTAACTGAGCATCTAAAAAAAAATCTTCTTCTTTACATTTTTGCACTGGAATTAATTTTTGGTGAAAATTAAGACATTTTTCCACTCATCTGGAATCAGTTTTTACCTCATTAGCAGGAAATGGTGAATATACATTCAGCACAAATAGAGTTTGCTTTGTGAGACAAAGAATTTGCATTCTATAAGGAGATGTGTAAAATAAAGGGATCTTTCTGCTCTCTTAAAATAGAATTGTGAAGGAAGTTATAGCAGTAGGTACCATGATTTCAGGTAACTTTCAGTAGTGTGATTGGGTCTGCTTCTCCACCTTGAATAAATCCAAAGAAAGGAGAACTTTTAATCTAACCTGTTGGAAAACATTTTAGTGCTGACTCTAGTGTTTTGGCAAAATGAGATGTTCACTAGCTTGGCCTATGGTGGTAGCCTGTGGGCCTGGGGTAGAGCCTCTTTTCCATTTTCCTTTGATTCTGAAGTCACATACTGTGCACTCTTCTCAACCTGTGCTGTTAAAGCAGGGCAGTGTGTAGGTGAGGAGAGATTCTAAAGGCAAGCTGGAACTACCTTCCATGACAAAAATCAAGTGAGCAAATAAACAAAAATGGACTCAAAAGAATCATAGACTGTTACAGCTATAATAGGCCTTAAGTTTCATTTAACTCAAATTTTAGCTTTCAGGTCCTAGATAAAATGTATATTATGTGATCACGAGACTTTTCCATAATTAAAAGTTAAATTTATTAATGTTACCTCTTGTTTATCTACGATGTTTGTGGCTTTTTAAAAAAATATAACTAATGGGAACATTCTGTATTATAGCTTCTTTTTATTTGTCTGGATGCTTGCATACGCCTGTTAGTCTCTAATATGCTCACATGTACAAATATACAAGAGAAATGGCAATCTAGTATTATAAACCCAGTGAGACTTGATGCATTGTGCTTTCGGCAGGCGAGTTGCCATAAGGGTCAACTTTGAAAGTTTTCAGTGGACTCACATGCATCCCAGAATTTACACAGGGTTGAGGGTTTCATTATATGCATAGTCTACCTACTGTCCTGTCCCAACATAGAAAATGGATGTCATTGAATTGGCATCTAGAAAGCACTGGTGACACTGTGGATTTTATCACTCATCCCAAACATAGGAATTGCAAAACACCTTTATTTAAATATTTTCTCTTTGTGGTGCAACTGGGGAGGGCCAAATTCCAGGCTTAAGTAAAGTTTCCATGTGATCGGGTGGTAGAAATGTCAGAGTAATTGAACTTGAGGTCAAGAAACTAATGTTTTGGGCTGTCTAGGACTAGACGGTACATTCCTAACTATTCCAAATGAGCTCCTCATTTCTACTCTGTAGTATATACCTATGCATTCAAGAGAAATGGAGAGTTTTACCTTTGGTTTCTTTTAGTAGAGTTTATTCCCTAATAAGACTCCTAACCCTACTAACCCTAATCAGTATTCTTCATTGATGATAATCTACTTACATGATATCCTATCATCAGAATCCTTTTATGGAATTATCTTTGCATTTTGCACAGTCCTTTCATCCTGGCTTCATTTTTTTTCCTTCTTAAATCACTTTCTTAGTAGAGACAACATCCAAATATGCAGGCCAGAACTCACAGTCATGGTAGGAACCTACACAGTGAGGCTGGTTTTGTACACAGTCCACCCTCCTGGCAACAGCTTGATAGGCAACTTCACATCATCATGCAGAGGATGCACAAAGAGACCTCCACTGTGATTTCTTTGGTTTATACAGTTTGCATTGAAATTGTAGATTTTTTTGTTGGAATTTATTTGAGATGATTAAAGACATTTTGCAGAGTACTAAAATATAGGTGAAAGAATTTCAAGTTTGCTCATTTTGGCATAATTTTAAAACAAAAGTGTTACTGTTGGATCTGGGCATGTGATGGATGAATGAGTGTTTCAGTGAAATGACATAAGTCTGTATAATTTGGAGGGTAATGATGCCTTAGAACAAGAATAAATCTGGAGCCATGGAAAGGCTCCATATTCTAGATGAATGCAGGCTTCCTTTTTTATGACTCTGAAAAATAAAGTTAAATCTTTATTTATATGAATCCACCAGGGGCAAAAGCTACATGGACTTGGTTTACAATATATTTCAGGACAGGAATATTAGCCTTAACCTCTTTCCTCACATTGCATATGATATTTAATCCATCATCTTTGTTTTAAACAAACAATACACAAGCTGTTGCTGGCATTGGTATAAAGCTGATGGTCCATCTGGAGAGCAGGAATATAGATCAGGAAAGTAAGAGAATTGAAATTGGGTGCAAGGGCAGATTTGCATGTGTAAAACCTTGCTG
>PVLC010006752.1:55407-67499 GCA_004027655.1 Graphiurus murinus
AAAATCCTTCCAATCTCCTGTCCACACTGGTTGCCTTCCATTCCTGCTGCACAGCTGCCACCTGGGTCACTCCTCACCTTCACCCTCCCTTGCCTCCTCCTCATGGCAGATCTTCTTTCCTTTTACCTCATGTTTCCTTCACTTTTTTTTTGTTTGTTTTTTGTGGTGCTGGGGATTGAACTCAGGGGCATTTTACCTCCGAGCTATACCCCCAGCCCTAATTTTTATTCTTTATTTTGAAACAGGTTCTCACTAAGTTGCAGAGTGCCTCACTAGGTAGCTGAGGCTGGCTGCAAACCCAGATCCTCTGGTCTCAGCCTCCTAAATGCTGGGATTACAAGCGTGCACCACCACACCCGGCTTGTCTTTTTGTTTTTGTATGTAGAGTGGGTGTGGAAGAGGAAGGTGAGTACCACTGGAGAACTGAGTTCTTGTTCTAGCTGTTTGATCCTTGGCTATTCATTTAGCTTCTTGGTTGTCAGGATCCTTTGGTCCGAGTCAATTCAGAAACCATCTATTGAGGCAACTGTGAGAGTTTTCAGTGGGCTGGACATTTAGCCAGCCCTTACATGGTCCCTAGATGAAAAGGCTTGGGTCCTGTGCTCAAGGTGTTTCCAAGGCCTGGCAAGGAAGACACTATCACTGACCAGTTTTGTGCATGTTGTATATGAGATATGGGCAAAGGAAGGAAAAGTAATTGTGTCTGGAGTAGACAGTAAGATGTTATGAATCCTTCCTAAGGATTTTCTATTTTGATAGGCAGAGGTGTGGCCATTCCAAGTATTTAAGAAGCGAGAGGTTCAGAACAAATTATCAACAAAGTTCTTTCCAGTTCCACATTTGTGGTGCTATTCATGTAAAATTCTATGAATAGCTTTCCACCGATGATTTATTTTCTGAAAAGTGCTTATTGTCATGGTCGAGAGAAAATAATAATGAAAAAAGTAATGATTAACTTTGGCAATGCTATTGGGGCTGAGTGGAAGAAGGTGCCTTATTCCTCCCCCCTTTCAGTTGTTGCTATATTTGAAAAATCAACTTGCCTGTAAAGTGGCAAACCCTTAGTGTAGAGGCCATCCATGTTAGCTCTGGGGAGCAGCAGTGGATGGAACCACTGTAACCTGGCTTCCCTCCACAAGAGGAGGAAATCTAAGTGGCCATGTTTGAGTATGGCTTTGTGCAGCAAGGTTTCTGAAATGACAGGAGGGCCAGCAGCTTCCAGAGTAGGTGGGATGCTGGGTCACACCCAATGCCTCTGTGTCTCATCATACAAAGTGAGTCTGTGTTGCCTTAGGAGTCCTGGAGCTTGGGACTTTCCCTCATTTTGCAAGTTTTCATTTTATTTTTAAAATTTGTAAGTGACAGACTGTGATCCCTTAACAAAAGGGAGATTATTTTTTAAAAATTCTAATTAAAGATCATATGTAAACCCATGAGTTAGATATAAAATGTGGATATCTTCTTTTTGTTGTTGTTTACGAATAGCCAATAATTTATTCGCATGTGACATTTGAGCTGGCATTTTTTTTCTTCCCAAGATGACAGTAGCGTCCGATGTGGTATATTCTAAAGCAAAGTCAGGGCAGCCTTTTGCTTTTGTCCCAATTGGTAGTTATATTTTGCCCTCTTGCCTTTTTCATTTAGACCTTATGGTATTTCCTAACCCTCAGCCTGTTTTGAAAGGCTTTGATTAAAATATGCTGATAAAAGAATTTGATAACCAAGTTAGGAACAACAAGGCTATCTGGAGGAGACCGAGTGATCTGGCAGCCTAACAAATTCTATTCAGAGCACACAAAGAGATCCTGGAATGTTTTATAGAGACTCATGTTTGGAGAATGGTATGAACTCAGGTTACCTGCAGAATATGGTGTCATATGGAAACGTTTAAGAGCTTATGGAAAATTCTTTGAAATACAGTGGAATGAGCTAGCAAGCATATTATACCCAAGAAGAAAAATAACAGCATTCATTCTTATTTTCAGGTGGCTGCTCCAGGGTAGGAGATGGAGGGAAGAGAGTCACTTTCTGCTCCGTACACATAATACAGAAGAGATAACAGCTAATCACAGTTTTGATAACCAAACTTTAGATGTAAAAAGTAAGGGTTTAGCTCCCTTCCTCTGTAGGAAACTCTGGAGGGGTACACCCACAACGTCTGCTTGAATGCTTCCAAAGGAAAAGAGGGAGTAGAGGAGAGGATAAATGAAGGTTGGCAGGAACTTAGGTCAAATACCTAATATTTGCAAGATACTGGCATAGGCACTTTATTACTATCTCTTTTGATTTAATGAGTGTGTGTTTTATAATCTCCAGTTTACAGATGAGGAAACCAAGTGACATAAGCAAAATGAAACTTGCTTCAGCTCATGTGTCTACCTTGAGGCAAAATAGAAATTGAACTGTAGACGTATCTTCTTGCATTACACGAGGCTGTCCCCAAGGTTGAAGGAGATCTTCCTTCCTAAGGCAGCTTTTTCTGTCTTAATAATGCAGATTGCTTAAAAGGCTTTCTTTTATTTAGCTGAAATATGCCTCCCATTAACATCACTCATTGGTCCCAGTTCTGCCTCAGGAGGATCACAGAGTTGACGGAATTCCCTTTCCTCATGCAGGTATGTTTGTGACCATTGCTGCCAATATCGTCTCTGTTATCTTGTACTCAGTTGATGTTTTTGAAGATGAAATTGCGTATGTTCTCATCCCCCCTACCCCTCTGTAATGTCCTCTCGTTAACTGCATTTTATCTTTCAAATCCTAGGTGTCTGGACATGAAGAATGTAAGTGTTAGAATATACCTCATCCTTCCCTGCTTGATTCATTGGCCAATACTGATTCGTTGGCCAGTGATGATATTGTATATCATCATTCAAGCCATTAATAAAAATAGTGAAGAGGGAAAATAGGATAAACTAACTTATAGTTTATGTATTTCTGAACTAACTTGCAGAATTTAGCCTACCTGTGTATTTTTCTGGGAAGAGAATCACTGACTACTGTCAACTTCTTAAAAAAGAAAGAAAGAAAAACAACAACAACAACAACTCATTATCTTAAACATTTAAAAAATACTCAGAGTAGAGAATTTCCTCCAGATTGAATTAATTAACCTCTTTGGGGAAAGCTTTCCAAACAACCATAAATTCATATAACTTGGCCATCTCTATACCATGTTGTCTTTTCCAGAAGACATGGTAAATGGTCCTATATCTGACTAACATTAAACTTTGCAATATTTTCTGTATTATCTTAATATTCTTGAGCCTTGAAAAAGAATAATTATGCCCATAAAAGTGGAAAAGAGACAGCACTATTCTTAAGTAGGATATAGCCCTTTTAAAAGAATGTACTTAAAATTTTAAAGGGTTAAATACATAAATTTTAGAGTTTCAATTTTTCTCTTTTTCTTTGCTTTAAATTATGAAATTCTGAGTCCAAGTGTTGTTCACCAACACCTTACCCTTTAGCATACATAAACCATTAAAAACAGATGGGATGTTGAAAAATATTCTCTGTGCACCCAGCACTTACCACTAGACTAGGCCTTTGCTTTCTCAGGAGACAGAGCAGAGCACTCATCAAGGGCAGGGACCTTTGCAAGTCTTTGACTTCCTTTCATTGAGCAAATCCTAGATTTTTTTTTTTTTTTAACTGAGGATTGAGCCCAAGGCATCTGCTTCTGAAATACACATTAAGTCCTTTTTATTTTATTTTTTTTTAATTTTAAACAGGGTCTTGCTAAGTTTCTCAGGCTGGCCTTGAACTTGTGCTCCTCCTGTTTCAGCTTCCCAAACATTGGGATTACAAGCATGCAACGCCATACCCACAAGCAAATCCTAGACCCGTAAGGTCTGTTGGTTTCAATTGAATGGAATGATTTAGATGAAACTGCCCGTTATTTATTGTTTCGGTATTGAAGTTTAGTCATACTTCAATATTTTGGGTGAATCTAAAATGTCACTCCAGTTTGTCTTTATTTTGGTCTAACAATGCAATTGTATGCAGCATCTAATAAATTTAACAAGTGATGAAGAGGAGGTACAATGGATCATGGTAAGATACAATCCACAGGAAAATAAAAAGCCCAGTCAAGAGTGATGAGCTTTATTATGTTTTAAATTAAAAAAATCTTACCTAAATAAAAGTGTTGATTAATATAAACCCCCTTACATGTTGTTGAAAATGGGCATTGGCCTGCATGAAATGGGAATTAATTATTCTACAAATGTAAGAGAATGTTCGACCTCAAAACCTTAGCAAGACTAGTTAATCAAAAATCCCCTGTATTCTACAGATAAGGACACTTGGATCCTGATGGCACAGAGACTTTTCTGAAGTCAAAATCCAGAGCAGAAGTGCTCTTGTCAGCAAGTGGAGGTGTTCCTCTCAATATATATATATATATATATTAATCTTCTGAATGTTAAAAGTATAAAATTAGTCAGGCATGGTGGCACACACTTGTAACCCCAGTACTTGGGAGGCTGAGACAGGAAGATCACAGGTTCATGGCCAGCCTCAGCTACTTAGTGAGGCCCTCTACAACTTAGTGAGACCCTGTTTCAAAATAAAGAATACAAAATAGGGATGGGGGTCTTGCTCAAAGGTAGAATGTCCCTGGGCTCAATCTCTAGTACTGAAAAAAAAAATTTGGTAATTTCTAAACCATATAAAGTGGCCCAGTTTTCCTACAACTAATTTACTATATGTATATCCTCCTTCATTTTACAAAGTAATTGAACCTAAATCCATACAATTTTTTTTTTAATTTTTTGTTTGTGCGGGGATTCAACCCAGGTTTTATAGGATGGTTTCTGTGAAAATGAAATACACATACAGAAAGATAAAAGTCATGCATTCCATCTTGAGTTGCCAGTTCTTTGCTGTATTTTACTTTAGGGACAGACATTTTCTCAGGAGAGTGTAGTCAGAATGAATATGGTAATAATATCTAATAAAGCTGGGGATGTTGGGAGGTATTTCTAGTCCCTTAGAGGATAGCTAGACTTCCCTACCACTGTCTCCTGGGGAGCTTCATTAAAGTTAGAATCTTGGCCCAATAGACTAGAGAATTGACCCAGGGTGGTGGTTCTTGTATTGGTATGAAGACCCTTCCTTGCTTTTTTTTTTTTTTCTCTAAATAACCAATGTCTTTGCTTCAAACATGATAGTCATTTCTCACCAGCCTCTACTCTAAACTTCTCTTATGCTTCTAGAATGACTTATTCAGAAATTATTTCTCCTCTGAGTTAAAAGATTTTTAGTTGTAAAGGTAGGAAAGAAACCCCAACCTTTTTCTTGTTTGCTTGGATTGACATTGATGTTCTATTTCCGACTGTTAGTGAAGTCAGAAAGACGTGGTTCTCTGAGCATCAGAAGTATCCAATGTATAATGAAGATAGATGCTATCTTATTCTTCTCAAGCAATTGTCAAAAGGACATATCCATTCCCTGTAACTTTCACATCTTCTCTAACCTTTTTAAACAAAACAGGAGAAGTTGCTACTTGTACCCAGGGGAAGAGAAAGTTAATGAATAGAAGAGGCAGAATTTACTTAGGAAAACGGTGGAATTAAGCAAGCTCTGGACAAAACATGCATCAGCGATGCATAACATTTTTGTTAATTGGGTCTTAACAGGTTTCTGACTCACGTGGTAATCATTGTAGAAGTGGGGCAAACTAGAGCATGCTGGCGGCCTAGCCCGCGGCTATAAGAACTCTTACCTACTTGTGCATGTACACCTGAGTTTCAGGGGCCGGACGCTTGTATAGCTCAATTTAGGTTCCACATATACTTCAGTGGTTAAACCTGAGCTAGACTCAAAGAGTTTGTTTCCATTAAGAAAATGAATCTTTTATGTGGACCAAGGTCAGGTTAGTTAATTTGTTTGCTTTTATTGGAATAACTTTTCCCATTCCAATTCATCACTTAATTTTAAGTGGTTCTACTAAAATACCCATTAAAGTCCCTTACATTTCTCACAGACTAGGGCTCTGACAGGCTCATGTGACTCCCCCCACCCCCCAAAAAACATGGAAGGTAGCTTTTCCGGTCATCGACCTATTCTTCCTTGTCCATAATTTCCCAAAAGTGGGGGACATTTTGAATAATACCAGCATGAACTCTCATTGCAGAGACCAAATGAAGTTTTTACAAGAAACAAGATTAAAATATAAAAATGCACCCTACTGTGGTAAATCATTTCTTTAATATGGCTATTTATTTATTATTTATTTTCTAAGTCCTTTTCTGCTCACTTCATCCTCTTCCTCAGTGGTGCATTTTCTAGCGACAAAGTGTTGACTCCTGCTAGTAAAGTAACTAAATGTGATACTATCACTCTAATTAGTTGGTGACAAAAGATCAATTAATGTTATAACTAAAAACAGTGTCTAGATTTGTTGTTTGTGATGAACAAATGTGACAGTTACTTTGTTCATTGACGTCGATGTGTTGAACTTCCTTGCTAGATTTTAAGGGAATGCATTTTAGTGCTGATGTGCATTTTATCTGTGGACAGTAGGAACAAGGCAAGCATATTAGGGGAAGAATAGAGCCCCTAATGTCTAAGCTAGAGCCATATTTTAACATACTTGACACCTTTCCTTGGTGTATGATGCTATATCAGCAACTTGTACTCTCTGGGTCTGGAGCCTCAAGCTTTTAATATTTTATCACTAAATGCTTAAGTGTTTATGTTGCAAAAAGAAAAGGAAGAAAAGATTCCCACTCAGTCTCTCAGACCACGTGAATAGGACGCTATGTGGTAAGCATGTCATTGGTGATTTTGGTTCCATTTATGGCAGTAATTTTTAAATTGAGGGGGCACACTAGTAAATGTGTGATCTTTGTAGATCTGCTTGGATTTTCTCCTGATAGAGAGCAAGCTGTTTTTTTATACATTGAAGCCTGGGAAAGCTCTGTTACTGGTAAAAGAGTAACCGTATCTCTTTCCTGAGTTGTTGCCAAGCAGATGTAGACATTTGGAATGTGCCCAGAAAACTTCTACAGCTGATACTTGGGTGGCTTGTTCCTACTTCTGGCTTTACTGGCACCTATTTAAGTAGCATATGAATGTAATTTTGTGTTGGTAGGTTGCATTTTTATGCACTTCCTCAAAAGCAATTAAATTTAGGTAAGCCAATTGGTAGAAATGAAATAAGCCCAATTCACCTTTTGAGAATAGCAGTGAAGATCTGTCAGAGTCTGGTTATGTCATTTGGGGAAAGAAAAAATAAAAATCAGATGATTCCCTTCAAAGAGTTCTCTGAGAACTTAGCACTGAATGACAAACAAGGTAATCCATTACTATTAGTAAAAGAAATCTCAACCTTTTAACTTCATCCCATAAATGGATCATGATCCAAGGATCTGCCTGAGCTAGGCCTGGTTTGATTTTAAATTCTTACATTACTGGCTTCCACCATTATGTTTGGGTTCACTTCCAATGATATGAATACTATCAAAGGCTATGAGAAATGAGGAAATATCAACAATTTCAAGTTCACTAATTTATCAAGAAATTATCATTTCTGAGCCAGGTGTGGAGGCGCACACTTGTAATCTCAGTACTTGGGAGACTTTGAGACTGGAGGATCCAGGTTCATGGCCAGCCTCAGCTACTTAGTGAGGGTCTCCTCAACTTAGTGAGACCCTGTTTCAAAAACAAAGAATAAAAAATAGGACTTGGGGGGTGTAGCTCAGAGGTGGAATGCCCCTGGGTTCCATCTCCAGTACCACAAAAAAAAAAAAAAAAATTATCATTTCTGTAGCATCAACTCAAAGCAACAAAGGTTCACCATAGCCCCAGGTAACTTCAACTTCATAGCAATTAAAATCCTATAAGCTGCAAAAGTAGCGTGCATTTGGCATGGCTGGTAAGGAAGACTGCTAGTGAATCCATTGACTTACTCTGTGGCTGGCTAAAAAGACAAACAATAAGTGAGAAGAAAGAGAGGAGCAAAGCGACTAAAATCTGTTTCTCTTTTAGGCGGAGTTGGAAGATGAAAAGTAATATAGCACTTTTGATATACATGTTAGAAAGAAACTTATAACCAATTCTAGATCATACTAAAGGATTACTAAAGTTTAGAGCAGGGCTGAGGTATAGATGTCAGATTTTTATTACACAATAGTGAGTCTTTTGTTTCAGAGTTCAGTCTTGGCAAGCAGCTCCCTACCACTGCGTTAATTTCCTGTCGATCTTTCATTCAGCAATAGAACTAGAGATGGGGAGCAGACACTGCCCCCCCCATGGCTTTTAAGATTGTGCTTTGTATAGATTAAAAAGAAGAAAGAAAAAGAGAACAAACTTTTTCCAAACAAGATGTCCATGTGCATGCTTTAAGATCCTGTGTGTGTGTGTGTCTAAGATGATCCTTAAAAAAAAAAAGTTCTCTCCATAATTTTGAACCTCTCCTTTCTCTAAAGACTTTTATAGCTTTCTTTTCCTTCTTCTCAGCATGTGAACCAGTGTGTAACTCAAATAGATGTTACTTTGCTATTTACTTAGATTGTTTTAAAAGGCTAGCTGTGTGGAGGAATGAGGAAGGAAGGGAAGTGGGGATGGCTGGGGTTTATTTGTTCTGTGTTGACCTAATGAGTACAGTTCTTAAAATATAATAAATATTTATATGTGATCTTAATTTTTAATGAATCTCATAAACTAGCTGGTATAGAAAAGTGTATGAAAAGCCATACATATTAAACTATAGTTGTAAATACAGGCATATATATATGCTAGAATGTTTTATGAGGAAGGGAACTTATTGTTCTTGTTCCTTGTTGTTTTCCTAAGGTCTAGAACAGTGCCTGGCATATAACTGGCTCTGGATAAGTATTTATTAAGTGATAAGAATGAATGTCAGCAGACAGAATCATATAATGGAGGTAGCATTAAACTAGAATTTAGGAGTCCTGGCATCTAGTTTTGGCACTGTCATTAATTATTTGAAGTTGCTGAAGTCATTTCACTTCTTTATCCTTCACTGAAAAAAAAAAAAGTTGGGAATAGCAATACTCGTTCTTCTTGCTTTTGTGGGTTTTTATAATGATTAAATGATATCTGAGAACTACAAAGGAGTGCTACAGGATGTTTTAAAGACAGACAGACAGACAGACAGACAGACAGAGAGGGAGAGAGAGAGAGAGAGAGAGAGAGAGAGAGAGAGAGAGAGAGAGTGTGTGTGTGTGTGTGTGTGTGTGTGTGTGTACAGAAAATCCTTTATCTCTTTGCTTCTCAATTTCTTTTCTTAGGAAAATCAGATTATTTAAATCCCATTATGCACAGCTCTCCTCTGTTCCTGCTAAGCCTCTGTATTCCATTACCTCCAGTAAATCAGAAGAAGGTGGTGAGTCAGGCGGCATGGAAGGCGGGGTCTGCTGTTTTGCTCAGGTCTCTTTTGCTCCGTGAAACTTTGAATCTTGAGTGCAAATCTCTTGCATTTGCTTACCTGTTTGAACAAAACAAAATGTAAATAAGACTTGAAGTCTCTTAGTTATGATCACTAGCAGTCTTTGATGACTAAGTTAAAGTACTTATTATTACGGTATATATATAATCATGCAGTTAGCATAAAAACTAGGTAAAATAAGTGTCATATAATTAGCTATGAGAACTTTTATTTTAAAGATGCATTTGCTCGCATGTGTGTATGCTTCAATATGTCTCAAAGCTGCACATCTGGAATGGGAAAAATAGTAAACAGTAAGTAAAATGATAATAGCAAAGAAGAAAAAGTATAGCATCCTGACAATTACTTTTCACTTTTGAAACTCCTCAAAACTTCACATTCATTCCTTCTCCACAGATGGAATTCATACATTTAAGTGTTGGACAACAAAATATGGTGGTCCTTCAAGTTAATATTGCTTTATGTAAGAAAGAAAATGGCAAGAAGGCTGTGGTACACTTTAACAGCATTGTAGAACTTTTACCTTTTAAAAGACGATTAGTCCAACTATTCTTATTTGGTTCTTGAGAGAAGTGAGCCCTAGAGAGCCCAGGCCAAGGAGCTCCTGGAGCTCCTGCCACCAGTTACTTTAGAATCAGGACTATGCCCAAGTCTTCAGGTTCCTAGATGTCTGCTCTTTCTCCCTGATACTTGTTTAAGTTTCTTAAAGGTAAAACAGTGTCATAAACTCAGCTTGGGAGAGCTTTCCAAAATATTGTTCATGTTGACTGTCCAGGCAGTATTTTTGCTAATGACAGTCACTCCAGGGGAGTCAGAAAACTAACTTTCAGATTAGAAAGATAGTAGTGCCTATGTGCCATGCTTGATTGGACATAGCCATAGATCACTTATTATAAATATTAAAATACAAAATTCTCCCTCCTCCTTTATATTAATGGCAAGGGCAATTAAAACAAAATAACAGTCCTACACTGCCACTTGCATTCATGCGACTTAACATATATGCTGCTTATTGAAAGAGTTGTTCAGCTCAAACCCAGGAGATGTATTACCACATGTAATACGTCTGCATTTGTCCATGCATTCCTTTTGGAAACCTGATCTTACTCATGTCTACTTCTAGCAGATAGGCTAAGTTATGTTAAGCATGTTGTACCAAGGCTTGATTCACCGTGCTGCAGCCTGGCTTTCTTTCTTGATTAGCTTTAATCAAACTCTCTGCATTCCATGACCTTAATAAAGCTATTTTTCCTGACAAGCAAAGACTGCCTTAACAAGCACAGCTCATCTGCGCTGAAACTAAGGCTGAGTTAAGATGGGGTTTAGGTCCTCATTAAAGTCCACAGCATGGAGTATAAGAGGAAATGATGAAATGGTGCTCCCTGAAACATCTCTCCTTTAAATTTAATTAGACAAATTATACGCAGGCTAGTAGATGCCCTGGGAAGGCAATCAACATTAGGGCTAATAAAAAGCTTGAATAGTATAAAAGGGCTGGGGGAGGTGCCATACAACCTTCCTAACACTTATGAGGGATGAATTAATACCAACCGCTAAACATAGACACTGGATGCATTTCAATAACGATCTAGAAGTTAATTTTATGATGCTCTTCTAAATATAAAAAGGTAGGTTATACTTAAATCTTCAAGTTTTATATGTTAGCACATATGCACAAAGTATTTTATAGATTGTTACATGCTTGGAGACAATTATGGTCTCACTTTGGAGTTTGGGCAGGCTTTGGGTTCAAATTCTAGCAAGTTTCCCTACTAACTTTTTTTTTCTTTTAAGTGCATATTACTTCATCTCTATGAATCTAGTTTCATTATCTGTAAAATGAGAGAACTAATTCTTTTCTTGAAGAGACTGTAAGTATAAGAATGCTTGGCACAATGTCTGGCACATAATAGGTACTCCATATTTAAAAGAACCTTCTACCTAGTTAGGAGTGTTTTATTTATTTATTTTTTTGAGGTGCTGGGAGTTAAACCTAGAGTCTCATGCATGCTAAGCTAGCACTCTACCATTAAGCTGTAGTATCTCTATGCCCGAGTGGCTTTAAGTGAATTCTCCTGTACACATGTGAGAGTTAGATTATGAATGTAAATATTGTATACAAAAAAAAACCTAATAGATCCAGATAAGTTTAAGGAAAAATGAAAGTTTAAGGAAAAATCCTAGAGGATAGAAGCTTATAGATTTTGGGGGGAAAAAAGGTGGCACAACCATAAGAAGTAAATTATTTGAATTTCAGAGCAGCCAAGTGGAGGGAGGTTTTAGTAGGTTGAATATTAAGTGCTGCATGCTAAGCATCCTGTATATCTTATTATACAATTTAATAGTGATAACAACTTTGTGAAGTAGATACTATTGACCTAATTTTATGGACCAGGAAAAAATAATCAGAAAAGAGTTAAAATAACATAGAGGAATCAGAATTGGAATTCAGGGTTGTTCTGAATCATGGGGGCAGTAGGGTAGAATACCAGTGCAGGTATGTTTACAACTTTCAAAAATTGCATTTGTCATATAAATCAAGAGGAAACTCAATCTCTTTCCCTCTTGGGTCTTTTCATCCTTGGATGAATTCTTAGTAAACTTATTTTATGTTGCTCTTACCCCTCATTCCATTTCTTTTTTTTCTTCTTTTTTTTTTTTTTTTTTTTTTTTTTTT